>JAARMF010005689.1:0-11140 GCA_022844705.1 Toxascaris leonina
CAATGAAATTCGTCACCAATCGCATAAAACAACGATTCTAGCGCCACATTAGACCATTAAATAAGAATCCAAAAATTATTAACAGCATCTTTTTGACAATGCTCACTAACCTTTTCGAAACTGTAGCTAGTGAACACCAAATGCAAGACGATCAAGGTATAGCAACCTATCTCGACGTATCGATATCTTTTCCCATCGTTAGGACCTCACCGTACTCCATNTATACAATTAATATAATTATTAAACGTATATATAATTAAACATATATATATATATATATATATATATATATGTATATATATATATATATACTTTCTTGCCAGGAAGTTCGCCGGTGATCTGACCCGTCAGTGTTCTCGTTCTCAGGGGATTTCAAAATGAAAAAAAAAAGGAAATAAAAATTCTCCCTGTTTTATTTTTCTCAATGAATTTATAATTGTTCTAATTTTTCGAGGTCGATCGCATAGGCGAATCCTGAAATATAAAATATTTTATCTATGGAGCTGATGAAATTATCCAAAAAAGAACTTTTTTAAAAAACGTTAAAATAAATTTATTCTCGAATATCGCTGTGTTGTAATTTTTCCATTCTGAATCACTTCCAATTCAATGAAATTCGTCACCAATCGCATAAAACAACGATTCTAGCGCCACNCAAACAACGATTCTAGCGCCACATTGGACCATCAAATAAGAATCTAAAAATTATTAACATCATCTCTTTGACAATGCTCACTAACTTTTTCGAAACTGTAGCTAGTGAACACCAAATGCAAGACGATCGAGGTATAGCAACCTATCTCGACGTATCGATATCTTTTCCCATCGTTAGGACCTCACCGTACTCCATGCGCCTAGTTTATCTCTTGAGTATTCAGCATTTATCAGTGACGATATTCTGGTTACTGAGAAAAACCATCGTGCTCCCTTCTGTGTGACCTTATCGCTCCTTATCAATTACAGGAGGAATCCGCTTATCATTAATGAGTGCTACCACTTTTCTATGATAAGATTAGTAATTTGTATGTTATAGTCGTTCCTGTCTTTATTTTCAAGTAAATCTGCTTCGTTACGTGCTTTATGACTGGCTGTGAGACGAACGCATTTCCAGAATGGAGGATGCGCCACCACCTTATACGATTCCGTGTGATACTCCAATGTATCCAAATCGGCCATGCCAACCCCCACCTGCTGCACCGGCACCTCCAATAAATCCAGCAGCACCACCAACATGTACCTATCCGACACCACCAACTGTTGTACAACAAGCACCACCGGCTGTCGTTCCCATCGTTATGCAACAACAACAACAGCAAGGTTCATCTTTAAACATTTGCCGTATTTGCTTCTCGTAATTATCAGTGTTGTTTATCACAACTTCTCATTTATAGAATCCGAGAGTTTTTCCTTAGAAATTTAATTGAATGTGCAACGCAGAAATAAGACAGAAAAATACAACATAAGCGTTATGAACAGTGCAAAAGACAAGAAATATAGGTAAAACGACAAAATGCCAGTAAGACTGCTTTTGGACTAGAGTGCTGAATAAATTGCTATACAGCGCTAAAGTTGTGGAAGTTGTCTTGTGTGTAAAGGAAGGAAATCAATCAGACTATTGCAGAATGACATGACAGTTGCGCCGCCCTCGAATATACTTTTGGCAGAGGTCTAATATGGTAATACAACAGTATCAACATTAAATCAGCGATTTTAATTAGTGTTAACTTGTTGAGTGCAGGCCTAAAGAGTGACCTGTGCATGAAATACTTTCCGACTAGATGGATATCCAACATGGCAACGCTTGTGCTTTAAATTGGTTGATAAGCCATCAATCGCTGATAGACCTTCGATCAATTGATAAGTCTCCAATCAAGTGATAAGCATTAAATCGACTGATAATTTTTGGATCGATTGGTATCTTTAACTGGTACAGTCGTTCTTATGAACATTTTGAGCAGTTTATTTTTTATTGCTTGATCAGTCTGTAATGAGAATCCGATTCATCTAAGATGCATGTAAATTTTTGCCACCTTTTAATTTATTTTTTGAGACAGTTGGTTCGAAGCTATCGAATGAAAATGAAATATGGCATAAGAATTTGTCATACGATGCGCATCATATCCACAGACTAATCTGAACAAGCCTAACAGACAGACAGGCAGACATACACAGACGCGCACAGACATACGGATACGACATTGCCAACCAAGCTTTGAGATGGAAACTTGGAGAAACATGTAATATCAACGCAAATAGCGAGTCGCTTAGGAAATTGATTATTATTGAATAGCTTTCCTATTCCGTTGCTAATTCACCTATTCCTCTGCACATTCGCAAATTTTCATTTGCAGAGTAATCCATAATGACGTCATTTTTGTACGTGTGTATGTGTATGTCTGTCTATCGGTTTGTTTAATGATTTCAACTCGTGAGAGATTGAAACTGAAGCTGCGAACTTTTTGGAGTTTTATGTAGTTCACAGGATGGAATCGCCTACCGTCCTATAGGTTGCCTCCCCTCCCCCTCCCACCCTCCAACTTTGAAATGAGTTGTTAGTAGTGACATGTACTTATCCAGTAGTTTTGAATCTTACATAACTAAACCTATTCTACACCATCTTTTAACCGATTGAGTTTTCACATTTTGCACCCAATGCCATACCAGAGAAATTGACATGATATGCGCTTTTGCTTTGTGTTTAGATGACCAACCGGTTTAGTAGATTACCAGCAAAATGCAATGCCTTCATTTTTTTTTTCACTCATCTGACCACCAGTGCAAATTTTTCATCGAGCATTTCTGAGGTATTCAAAGATTTTTTTTTCACCTTTAAATGGCTATTGCCACTTTCGGAATTGATGGATCAATATCGAATCAACAGCTTATGGGTTACCCTAAGTGTATATAACACCTACGAAATCACCCGACTCTACCTGTAAGGGTTTTGGGTGGAAACAACTGCACTCGGAAGCAGATGGGAATAGATGCATAAACAAAGAGATGACATTTTATAATGTCCCGCTTTTATTGATTCATATTGATATCAGTGAAAATATGACGTCATTATTCAGCATATTTCACTATCTGTTGGAAGTTTTCGAAATTATTTGGTCAAATGGGCAAAATGCGAAAGCGCATATCACATCAACTCCTCTAGTATGTTAATCTTTTGTATTTACAATCGTTGTGGTTTATACATTTTGTTTTTTTTTTTCGTCAACGAATTAACCAAACTTACTCGGTGCAATTCCGTGAATTTGATTGGCTGAGCATTTCAGAGTAATTCCATCAGATGAATGTCAACTCCACATGCACCATCAGATAATTCTTAAAATCTTGTTTCTTGTCTCTTAATTCGATAGTTCTTTCAGCAGCTCCAACTCCAGCATCGGGTGCTTCAGCCCCCAATATTATTGTGAATACGAATGCGGTCGGTGGTGGTGGTGGGGTCTCCGACGGCGCATGTCGTATAGCCGCTATTTCATGCCCAATCTGCAAAATTGGTGTAATCGTCACCCGCAGGTAAATCATTCAGAAGCAGTTAATTTTATTTCGATCTCTTATATGTGATGCTAATCGCAAAAGCTATGATGACGACATTTGCGCCTTCGCATTAGATGCTTAAAAGCGTCAAAGAAATTAGGAAGTGATTTTATGCGATCAGTTGAATCGATTTGAAAAAAGAACTGTTAGCTGCAAAAATCCACAAACGATTGAGCATCTAAACAAGGGCATTTGAAACGACACTTCGATTTTTTTTTTGAGTATTGGCGCAGCTGGTTGGCTTGATAGACAGAGTTGTCAAAAGCACACTTGATGATACTATGATAAGCTGTTTGCTTAATCTCACTTCGAACTTCTTTATTGTTATGATTAAAGAACAAATCAGTAATTTAAACGAACAGTTGTTTTGAGAATAAAAGAAGTTGAAATAGAAAGAAGTATGATAACTTTCACATTTATCAGACTATTAAACAATCATTGTATCATTGTAAACTTTAAATAAATATAAGCATAGGTAAGTTTCGATTATTATTCCAATGAAATTATCAATAAGGCCTAACAATCTCGATGATCGCAATGCCCTTCTTTTCAGGAATCCACTTTTATTTTGGCTCACCGTTTGCCTATCTTTCTCTTTGCCACCAATATCGCTATGTCTTTGTTTTTTATTATGTACGGATCTAGTTCGAGAAGAGGCATGTACTGCTTGTCGATATCGTTCGGGATTTCATCTATTCTAGTACAATTTTTCTGCTTCTTCGATGTTAGCTTTAGCTTCTTCCTGGCGTTAGCTTCAGCTTCTTCTTGATGTTAGCTCTAGCTTCTTTGTGTTAGCATGCTAAATTTTGGAAGTGCTAAAGGTGTTCGTTGGATTAGTGTTGTGAGGGATTCTCACATGCACTAATCACTTCATTCCTTTCTTTCTCCCTCTTTTTGTTTGCATTCCAACTGCAGATTCCTTCCCTATATCAAATAGAAATCCGTCTGATCAGAACCTTTCCTAGTCTTAATATTTTTTTCCTACAGGTTTACTGAAGAAAATCTAGTCTGAATGAATCTTTATGGAGATTTGGGCGTATTTTATTCATTATTTCAATGAGATTTAGAAGGTTCGCTTCCTATTTTCTGAAAGTCTTATTCATCGTCGTCTTTGCACAAAACATCGAAATGCTTTCATCCGGAATTCGCAGTTATCCGAAGGAATCTTTGTGCGTAATGAAATTGAATTTTTTTTTGAGTTTTTTGAGCAAAAAAATTTTTCAGATACAAAATTGCTATAAATGAGTTTCTCTTATGTTATTTTCAGGTAGCATAGATAGGAAAATATAGGAATTTCTGCATTTCCGGATGAATTTATTTCAAATTTTTATGAAATTTTTGCTCATTTTCATTGTTTGTTTATTTTATTGCAGTTTATTTCTTGCAAAATTCGAAGTAAGGTTAATGGAAGTGGATTCCTAATGAGTGATTTTGACTATTCATTTCTGAACCTAAGAATTCCAAATGATCACCATAAGAGATTTAAATACTGAAGAAAAGATATTCGAAACAGTGATCATTTTCTGATTCATCGTTCGACCCATCATTCACCTTTTTTTTAAACCAGGTCAGTTAGGTGGAGGAGGAGTTAGAGGGGAGGGGATGAGTCGGAAAACAAATTGAAGAAGAAAACCGTTATGAATTGAGGGGATAAAGTGCTGAAATGTATTTTTAGTTCCAGAGATTTTCTTATTATTGTAGATGACTCGCGCAATCCAGATTCGACTGGTCTCAAGCTTAATAGCTTCAAACAATTCCGATCCACTTCCAACCATTTCAAATTTCGGAATTATTTTAGGAGTTGAGTGGCGTTGTCTTCAGAATCATTGATACGTTAATTAGTCGTTGTTTCGTCAATAAAACAAAAAATTGTGGCGCAATTATTTATCGATGCTATTTCTCTATTCATTTATCAATATTTGAACTCCCTTCCCCCCTTCCCCCCTTCCTCCTTCCTTATTCTCGTATGGATTTTCAATTATTTTTGAGATATTCATTGAGCGACAAATGATGCAATTGTGATCTCTTTTATCGTTTTCAAGTTGATAAATATTTGCATAAATATTCAATTAAGGAGTTGTTATTTCAAAGAGATTTCTTAATAAAGTGGATTATTCATTGCAATGAGCAAACCGGATAAGGATTCATATATATGGCACTTAATCAATTCCTCAATACTAATGTTGTTGAGGTGAAGCGATTGTTATATCGTGTCTGAATGTCTGCTCCTGTCTGCGTTCCTGTCTGTCCGTCCGCCTGCGTATTCGGTCGTTCAATTCATGAACCGGTACAGGAAGAGTTAGGAAGCTTAAAGGCTAGAATTGTATGGATCATCAGAGCACTCAAAACCGGAAGACTATTTCACTCGCTTTAAATATATTTTCGTAATTTATGAAATTAACGTGTTAAGTAGTCGGAGTGCTGCAACTCTCTCTCGTTTCATCCTCCTCATTTGTTTTTCTATTCAGCCAATCGTGGTCAGATGTATTCATTCGGTTGAATAATTGAAAAAAATTACTCGAATTAAAGTAATAATCGAATTTAAATGAATATTAAAGTCATAGACGCAAATATTGCAGAATGAGCCCTATTTTTGCATATATACTTCAATTTTTGTTGGCCTGTTCGATAGTTCCAAGTCGAGAATTATTAAAGCTATTACAGATTGCAAAACTGTTGCGATGTTGGTGAGTACTGGGTTATGAAAATTAATGAGCTTAGTGTATGCAAGAGGGTGATGGATCCTTTCTCATTGATCACTCATTTAGTTCCATCAACAAAGAAGATGAAGGAATTTCGATAAACACCGAAAGTGGTGTATAGTTTATAAAGGTCTATTTTTCCTCTATATTGATAGCGTTTCAGGGAAACAAGCAGATATTTAAAGCGATGATTTAGGGAAGTGAAAACGCAAACCTTCACTTGTTTACTAAATATGTAATATTCGTTGATCTATTAAGACGAATGCAAAAATATTATGTTAACCGCTAATTTCTTTAGCACATTGATCACATTGANTTCATTCACACCACCCTTTCTTTTCAATTCATCGTCAAATATCGTGAACAAATGAATTAAGAAAATTAATTGTATCATTATCTATAAAATGCAAGAGAGACGAAGTACCTATGATAGAATTTTTATACAAAGGCGTCGATTCGGAGAAATGAGAAGGGAGGGGTAGGGGTGGGAAGAGAGGGAGATCGGACAAAAGTTGCCCTTATTTAGCATTGGCTACTTTACCTTCTACCGTTGAGCTTGAACAAAGATTCATATTGGATTGCCTGAAACTGAAGAATTTGTAATTATTATTTATCTATATTGAGCAAAGCTTCATGCTTCCAATATTATCATCTTTCACCTTTTCTTCTAAAAATGCAAGCTTCACGTTGCCACTTAATTTTGTTTAAGCGAGGGGATAGATTGGGTTTTGGGGGTGGGGGAGCTGGGAAGCGAGGAAGCTTCATCTCCCCTCAAAAATGCTTTAAAGAGCGCCTATTACATCACCCGTTGCGTATCGTTACAACGTATGACAATCAACACACTTCTTACAAATAACATCTCTAGCACAGATCACTCAGAAAGCTAGGCTTGATATCTTCCGTACGCAACAGACTGGCTGCTGATTCTGTGGGGTTTGATTTCACTCCATCAGTAGCTATTTGAGCCGTAGCAGCTTTGAGCAGACCGAAGTTGATCGATATATCTTGGCACTATTCTCAGCTTCTCATTGATCCATCACTGCTTTATCATTAAGCCTCTTTAGTGAAGCGAAAGCAACATTATGAATATGATCGATTATTCGTTCAATGATGCTGAACGGCTAAATTTTTTCGTTTTCCGCTAATATTTGTTATCGCCATTTCACATGCCACCATACAACTTTTCGCTTCACACCGAAAATATTTATTCACAAATTTTTTTCGAATCGTCCTGAAAGTATAATTATCACAAATATTTGAATATCGAACTTAACGTCGTTCAAAACAATTGTTGATGGCGAATGAGTAATTTACTTGATTGGGATTTATACGATTCGAGTTCAATTCCACCCTTCGAAACTTGAATTTCAAGAGTGCACAATTATGAAGACGTCTTCTTACACATAATGGCTTCCTTAAGAAGTCTGAGTTTTCGAAATTGAAGGGTATTTATATGTTTCAGTGCTATCAGTTGATGATATTTTGATTTATATATACGATATCAAAATTAACTACAGAAATTTATCAATAAAAAGGAATGGTCATTACTTAATAAATAAATAATCTAGAAATATATATACCTATTGAATGCAATATTCAATATTGGAGTTACACCACAATAGAGTATCCATGAGACACTAAGAGCGAAAAATGTCCATTCGGATGGCGGAAGAAACATTGCATAATTATGAAAAGTGAATATAATGAATAGAACCCAACAATACATAACAACCGAGTGGAATAAAATTCGCAATTCGGTCTTATTGAATTCCATATTATAAATTCGACGCTAAAAATGAGATTTATTCGATTTAATTTCCGCATATTCAATCCATTAATTGCTTCTTATATCGAACAAATTATGTGCAGGATTGTTTCAATTCCATTGTTGAAAATTCCATTGGAATGAAAAATTCTAGATTAAATTTTTGACTATTTTATAATTTTATACTTTTTGTTCTGATTGCTCTAATTTCACTTAAGAGGATCAAAGGAATTGTGGAATAAAAGAGAGATCTATGGAGGATGAACTATTTAAGGATGACTCTTGGTGGTAATATAATTCGAAAAAATGAGTGATTCATTTCGATGATACTCCACCGAAGTCTTCGGAATCCCCCTCCCATAGCGTCAAGTGATATTTGCGCCGAAAAAACGAATCTATAAGTTCTATTTTTACTTTTTTATCATTGCTTAGTGATCAGCTTTCAAATGACTATGCAATGAAGAATATTTATGCATGAAATCGAAACTCAACTGATCATGAGAGTTGCTGATCGTCACACGGTTATTTCTTTTTAAATTCTCAGTGTTATTTTTACACTTTGTTTCCACATCGATTTCAATGTTCGATATAAAATATTTATATTCAAAATGGAATGGTTGGATGATTCTTAATCGTTTCGCACGAAAATATTTCAGTATTAAACATTTCGGGCACACTTAGTCCATACAATTGTGCCGGGTACAGAGAATAGTCTAGTGTATTTCATTTCAAGTATAGCAAAGTATTATCTAGTAAACTACCATACAGTGCCATATAGTAGTATGCTATTAGTTGCAGTATATGTAGTGACGTATGATTCAATGCACAAATATGTTATTTACAAACTACAAAATAAACCTAACCTTTTTAATAACTAATATGAAAATTAATAAGTAGGCAATAAATGATAGCGAAATAATTGTTATCGTATAAAGCCAATCGATTTGGCTGATCGTCTCATTTGCCTCCATCTCATTATCGTATGTAAAGCAAAACGCCTGTCTTAAATAAATAACACCAGACCAAGGTGTCATAAACACCACAAAAAATATAGTACCTACACCATATGCGACAAATATATGCACCTGTAATTAACACAAGTTTTACAACAAAAAAAAAACTGGAATCTGTGTACAAGTTTCCATTTCTCGACTTTCGTGCATGAGTGGGTCCCTGCTAAACAGTTATATATATAACGATTGTTTGTTGTTATAAACCTTGGGAGGTGCCGAATCAAATAGAGATATTTATATTGACGTTGCGGCCCATTGAGCCACAATTATTCGATGATCCCAGTGACGTTTGTCGAATTTTTCCCCAAAAATAACAAACTTTGAGAGCATAGTCAGCAAATGCCAAAATTGAAGTGAACTCCGAAAACATGAAAAATTTAGAAAAAAGAAGTGTCCATCTGCGTTAAACGCTCTCAGTCTTAACAGCATATAAGAGGAATCGTCCAAGTGGTTACCACTTTAGCAATGCATTCGTATCCTTTATCTCTAATAAACAAATGGATCGCCCTCAAAATATCTGATTCCCACAAATTTTGTCTCTTTTTGTCATTTCTGATAAATTCAACACAAAAATAAGACCATATCTGTACTTATGCATATGTTTGTCTGCATGTCTGTCGAACAGTTTCACTTGCAAAACCACCGAAGATGTAGTAACAGAAATTCTTTTGATGTAACCGACACCGTAGAATGTCTATCCATATGTCATTACTCAAGTTGATTCATCATTGATCCATTCGACTTAACGGAATGCAAAAAACGCATATCGTGCCAACTCATCTGGCGCATTTCTCCAAATTTTACTACCACCGTTTATCAGTTTTAGTTTATCAACTCAATTCATCTCATTTCAGCAAATAACATTAGACAGGATCGGATAATACTTAACAATTTGTCACTTGAAAGGAATTCGAGTGGACCTTCATTGAGCATTCCCACATCAACGACCATCACTTCACACTGTTAGAACGTCTATCAAATTCCTGCACTTTGATATTCAGATATACGGTTTTATGGCGCAGAGCTGTGGATATTTGAATTATTAATTGCATTTTAAATGGTATAAATAGTCTTTTATTGGTATTTACGTGTTTGTATATTCAACAGAAAAGATACTCACTGTTGTAGCTGAAGTGAAACGTGAGAAGTAATTGTTCTGCAATTTACCAATACCATTACTGATAACCGAAAGCTGGTTGAGGGCAAGTGCAAGTATCAACCCCGCCATTGTGATCCAACTTGCATTCAGAATTCCACCAGCTATCTGTAAACTTGGCATCAGTATCGTTATTGCAAAACTTTAGTTAGATTAGCTTAACTATTGAGAATGGGTAATTCCAAAAATTTTTGATTATTCCCTTCTTGCTCAGATATGAGGGGGGGGGGGGGGGGGGGNATGGAGACATCCAGCAAATTTTGCGCTTGATCCCGCAGTCCTTCAGCCCATAAACGAGCGTTCTATCAATCAGTTAGCATATTTCAAAGAGTGTTTCATATTTCCTTAAACATTTGCGTATCGCAGGATGTTGTTTGATGATATCGACACTGGATAAAAAATCCTTATTTAGGGTTCTTGACACTACGTAGATGAGCTTTCGAGATATAAAACTCTGGTTGGAATATTTAATCATAACTTTTGCATCCACCAGGCATTTCGAATTGTATGGATTAGGAGAAATGAAAAGAGGATATGCATAGAACAATTTCCGAGTATGCGGAATTTCAGTGAAAGCAATATCGGTTTCAATTTGTAGGAAATATCAAATAAAAGAGTGATGAATTCCTCTGAATGAAAAGGAAAAAAAAACAAAATCTCTACGGTGATTTAGTTTATTAAAATGTCAGAAATTTTAGAAATTCATTATTGCTTTCAAAGATAATCTATTCAACAAAAATGCTATTTCGTAAATTCAACAAAAATTAGTCGGCAAAGAAAATGAGTCAATTGTGGTGATTTTCGATCAAAAGTTTCGATCAGTACCATCTAGCTCTTAAATAAGAGCCATATTAATGTACAACATAGAAAATGGGGTTTTCAGAAACTCAAATTTATCTCGTTTTCTATTTATTATTTATATAAAAACTGCAAATTTAATAAATTTGCTGCGACATTTTTT
>JAARMF010005691.1:0-11140 GCA_022844705.1 Toxascaris leonina
AAAAAAATGAAAAATGAATATTAATTTTGATAAATATGATTTAGCTTACAAATATGTTGTTAATTTTTTTAATCTAATAAAAATAGGAAAAATAAATTTTTTAAATCAGGAAAATAATGAAAGTTTTTTTATTGAAAGTATAAACAATTGGAAAATGAATATGCTTTTAAAAAAATTAAATATTTTAAAAAATGAGTATTTAATATTAAATAATAAAAATGCAGTTTATGAAAAAACTTTAAGTGAAGATTTAAATCTTATACAAAATGAAATTGATCAACATTTTAAATTTCTTTCTGATGTACTAATGTTGGCTAGAGAGAAGTTAGAATACATTATTGATATTCAATTTAAGTATTTTGATAAGTTTGTTTATTCTGTTTTTTTGTTAGTTAATGTATGTAATATTAAAAAAGTATTATTTTCAATTATGAAAAAATCATTTAAATTTCCGAACGCAAATTTTGAAGAACAGTATGAAGCGAGTTTAAAACCCGCACAAAAACAAATAATTAGATGAAAAAACAAAAAAAATTTAAGTGAAGATTTAAGTAAATTAATTAATAATTTTATTTTTTATTGTGAATTGTTTTATTTGTGAGAAGAATTTATCATTAAAAAAATGAGTATTTTAAAAAACAATAGAATTAATAATATGTTTTATATTGAATTAAAAAATACGTATAGGTTGTTTTTAACTTGAATATGTCTTAAATTAATAATTCCACTACATATTGCTACAGATAACGACATATATTGTGAAAAATACAAAAATTTAATTAAAGAATTATATACAGGAGAAAATTTTGATCAAATAGTTGACATCGTTTGCGAAAAAATAAAAATATTAATTAATAATGAAAATATAAAAAATAAAAATATAGAAAAACTAATTTTTTTTACAAAAATGTGAAAAAAAGATAATAAAATTTTTAGTGAATTTTCGGAAACAAATTTAATAAGTTAAAAGAAAAGTTTTATAAATTTTATTCTGTTTCAATATAAAAAGCATATGTGTTTTTACCAGTATGTGCAGCAATAGAAGGAGAAAATTCTGTTTTTTCTATTTTTATAGAAGGGTCATATTTCTTAATTGCTGATAAGACATTTTTATATTTTTCATCATTATTTTTTTTATTTAAAATTGTGCTAAAAAAAGCTACTTTTTTGATTTTTTTGTTTTTAAATTTACATGAATTGTCGATTGCATCTAAAGCTAATTCAATTGCTTTTTCATCACTTGTTGTTTTTGTAATAAAATTTAATTTACCATCTTGCGGGTTTAATTCAATTATTATTTTTAATTTTGTTAATTTGAAGATAAAACCTTTAAAAGAAGATAGTCTTCCACCTTTTATTAATGGATTGGGATCTGTTAAGATTAAAACTCCGGATTCTTTGTTTCTTCTATTATCAATAAACTTTTCTAATTCATTAAAACTAAAATCTGGTTTTTTTATTATGAATTCTTTTAAATCTTCTATTAAAAATTTTAATCCCGCAAGTGTAGTACATGAATCAACTACATAAATTTTATTTTTATATGTTTCTTCACTTAATAGTTTTCATGTTTCATAAGTACCACTTAATTTTTTACTTAGTGGTATTAAAATAATTTTGTCGTATTTTTTTAAATTTTCTTCTATTAAATTTATTAAATTTCCGTTTATTGGTTGAGCAGTTGATACATCAGTTTCTGGATCTTCTTGAAATTTAAAAAGTTTTACTAAATCAATTTCAATCTGATCTTTGTATGATACAATATCTTTATTTTTTGTGATATTAATTATCAATGGCGCACAGTATGTATCGTATCCTGGATTATTTATTAATCCCGAAGATGTATCTGTAATAAATGCAACTTTCATTTTCTTCCTCTTCGTGTTATTTACTGAATATATGCTTATGCTACTTTGTATTATAAAAAAATATTTAATTATTTTATTTATAATCTATATACAGATGAATTAGATCAAATTATTTTTCTTTTTTTAAAAAATAGTGATAATTTGAGAATTAGAAACAAATATTATGGCATTTAATTTAGATCAAAATGAACGCAATATTTATGATATTTTAATAATAGGTGGTGGTCCAGCTGGGTTATCGGCTGCCATTTATGCGAAAAGGGCAAATTTGAATGTTTGTTATATTGAAAAAGATGCTCCTGGTGGTAAGATGGTTAAAACCGGAGTTATTGAAAATTATGTAGGTTTCAAACATATTGAAGGTCCTAATTTGGCGTTAGAAATGTTTGATCAAGTTAATTCTCTTAATGTTGAATATATTTATGGTAATGTAATAAACGTAGAGAAAAAAAACGGAAATTTTTATACTTATACAAGTGATGGAAAAATAAGAAGTTCGAAGTCCATTATTGTGGCAACTGGAATGGTAGAAAAAAAGTTAAACATTCCTGGAGAACAAGAATTTTATGGCAAAGGTGTAAGTTATTGTGCAATATGTGACAGTTCTTTATACAAAAACGATGATGTCGCTGTTATTGGCGGAGGTAATTCTGCAGTAGAAGAAGCAATTTATTTAGCATCAGTAGTTAAAAAAGTTTATATAATTCATCGGCGTGATGAGTATCGTGCAGATTCTCATGCTGTGAATATGTTACGTAAATGTTCAAATATTTTTGAATATTTATCTTATACTCCGATTTCAATTAATGGAGATAAAAAAGTTCATTCGTTGATAATAAGAAATTTAAAAACAAATAAGGATGAAGTGTTAGATCTTAAGTGTGTTTTTTGTTATATTGGATTACAACCTTCAGTAAATTTTTTAGATTCGTTTAAAGACTCCGGAATTTTTGATAAAATTACGAATTTTCTAGTTGCTGATGAATATGGTGTAACAGAAATTCCTGGTTTATTTATTGCTGGCGATATTAAAAATAAAAAATATCGACAGATCGCAACTGCTGTTTCTGACGGTAGTATTGCAGCTCTGTCTGCCAAAGAATATTTGTTAAATTTAAATAGCGAAAAAAAATAATGACGTATGAGTTTAAATGATATTGAAAAAACTAACAAAACAGAAAGTAAACAATTATTTAAATATGTTCACGTAAAACAGAGTGTAAGGACAAGAATGACGAATTCTTCTGTTAAGTTTGCTATTCTTTATCAGAATAATTCTTTCAAAATGAAATTATTGTTAACTACTATATTAGCGGCATTAGCGGCAATAATAGTTGGTTTATTTGCTCAAAATACTGGTTTATATGACATTGGTTTATGTGCTGTTTCTCAAGGTATAGGTAGAATTTTTTATTATTTGTCAGTTGCTAATTTTAAGTTAACTCCTGAGCAAGGTTATACTATCTTTAATGTTATATTTTGAGGAGCATACGCAATTATTAATATCCCATTAATCATTTTTGGTTGAAAAAAAATTGGTAAGCAGTTTACGATTCTTACTACTTGATTTATCTTAATGAATTCGTTGTTTGGAATCGCATTTGGTTTTATACCCGGAATAGATAATTTTTATATATTTGGGGATTTAAAATTAAATTCACCTTTTTTTTGAGACGACACCTCAAAAGATTTTTATGGGTATGTTCAGTTAGTTTTATGAAATTATGATAAAGATGCTATAAAAGGTTTCGCTATTTTTATATATGCTTTATTTTTTGGAGTGTCTTTAGGTGTAATATATGCATTAATTTTTATTATTGATTGTTCAAGTGGTGGTTTTGATTTTTTTGGTGTTTGATATGCTGAAATAAAAAGAAAAAATTTTGGAACAATTGTTATTTTTATTAATTTTATTTCTTTTGTTATTGGCTATATAGTTGGCACTTATATTCCTGCTAGTTTGGCAATTCAACATGGACATTATACTCTTCCTGCTGATGGAACTAATAGTGATTTAAATACCAGTCCCTATAGTGTTGGTCTTTTCTTTTCTCCAAATTTTATTGTTAGTGTTTTTAATTTATTTTTGTTTGGATATTGTGTGAACTCCCTTTTTCCTAAATATAAAATTGCGAGGGTTGAAATTTATTCAACAAAAATTAATGAGATATGTGAAAGAATATTTAGTTCTAATAAAAAAATTAGTCTAAGTATTATTGATATTACTGGAGCTTATAGTCAACAATCGCAAAAAATGATTGTAACAACGTGTATGTTTTTGGATACTATTGATTTATTAAAAAAAGTTAGAGAAATAGATAAAGACTGTTTATTTACTGTATCAGTTATAAAAAGTATTGATGGATATATTTACACGAGTTAACGCGTTCATATGTCAGTTAAAAATAACATTTATTGACAAAAAAAATCAATTGTAAAAATAATTTCTTATTCGGGAATTTTAATTTCTTTTTTCATAATCTTTGATATTTTGGCCGTACCTTTTAGAATTCTTCCTGGTGGTTTTTCACCAAACATTAAATTAATTTGATATATATCAGTAATTATGTTATTAAGAAATTTAGAAATCAAACTTTTATTTTTCTTTTTATCGCCTTTGTGTATATTATTGTTGGGTTTTCATCTCGTTAATATTCTTCAATTTTTAATGGAATACTTTTTGTCTTTTTGGATATTTTTTCCATTTATATTTTTTCAAAGATTTTTATTTAAAAACTTTCATAGGAAAGTATTTGTTTATTCAATGTTTTTATTTTTGTTATTTGTATGTTATGTTTTAAATTTCTTATGTTATTACATAGCTGGTTATTTGTGATGGACACCAAGAGATAGTTTAGGTTCATTTATTTTAAATATTCAATATGTAGGTATTAGTGCAGTTATTGATGTGCCTGCGATAGTTTTGACTTTTCATATTTTTTATAAAAGTCACGGAAGTTTTTTTTAAAGTTATTTCATAGTTTGAAGATAAGAATAAATTTTTATGCGTAATTATTGCATATCATTTAAATTTAAATTATCATTTATTACTCAATTTGACTTTATTTGTTTTAATTAATTGAGTCTTTAATTGAGTTTATAAAGTATAATTGTGGTCTTATCTGAGTTATATTTAGTTATTAGAAAATTAGTAAAAAATGTTATTTAATTTTTTGTATTCTTATTGTTATTTATGTATAATAAACGTACATAATGTTTAGATGGTTTTTTAGATTTGTATTCTTTGTTTACGTTTATGAATGAAAAAATTTCACATTATGTTGCGAAATTAAATTTAAGATTAAATAATTTTAAAAAAAAGAATGTGCCTATGGATGCAGAAAAAGTAAATGAAAAAAAAGATTTTAAAATAATTGAAGGAAAAGTTATTAAAATTAAACCGACTTTTGTTTTGGTTCAGTTTGATTCGGATAAAGTAGGAATTTGTCATATTACAAATTCTTCTGTTAATTGAGTTGATGATATCAACAAGATCTTTCAACTTGAACAGTTATATAAGTTTTATTTATTAGAAGATAAAGGCGATGGCCATTATAGTCTTTCTTTTAAAGATCCTAATGTATCAAGAAACAGATCAAAAAAACAAAAAACTGAAGGTGATAGTTAATTTTTCAGTTTTCTAAACTTTTATTTAAACTTAGTAATTAATAAAAATTTGGTACTAGAATGCATAAACAACATAGCAAATCTTTAACTGCTATGTTGTTTTTTTTGTGATTAAGTTATATAGTTCTCTCAAATTTTTATGTATTTGTTTATTTTTCTTTTTTTGTTTGTATATGTAAATATATAATCCTATATAGTTTTAAATATTTAAACGAATATTACGTTAAAATCAAAAAAGATAAAATTGAGTTTGATCTTTAATTTAATTCTTATATTTATATTTTTAAATCTTTATTTATATTATAATTAACGCCAGAGCGGGAATACCGCCTAGATTTGTTAGAGTTTTTTGTTTTATATTTAGAATTTGTTGTTTTAACCAATAAGTGTAAAAAAATATTATATACATATATAGGGAGTCAAATATTATGGCTGATTGCGAATGCAAAAGCGGCATTAACGTTTATAGTGAAATTGGTGAATTAAAAGAAGTGTTGGTTCATAGACCTGGTAGAGAAATAGAATTTTTACAACCTAAGCGTTTGGATGAATTATTGTTTGCTGCTATTCTTGAACCTAGATCAGCAAGAGCTGAACATGACAGGTTTGTTAACATTATGACTAATGAAGGTATCAAAGTTATTGAGCTTGCTGATTTAGTAGCTCAAACTTATTCACTTTGTGACAATAGTGTTAAAACTGAGTTTCTTAATAAGTTTTTGGATGATGCTTCTCCTCAATTGACTGAAAAAAATAGGAAATTAGTTGAAAAGTTTTTATTATCCAAAAAAAATAAGTGTGTTCGCGAAATGATTGATTATATGATGGGCGGTATTACAAATAGAGATTTAGATTTGTCAGGCGAACAAGAATTAATTGTTGATCCAATGCCAAATTTATATTTTACTAGGGATCCATTTGCTAGCGTTGGAAATGGTGTGACTGTTCATTGAATGAAGCACAATGTTAGAAGACGTGAAGTATTGTTTAGTGAATTTATATTTAAAAATAATCCTCGTTTTAAAGATGTTCCAAAATATTACACACCTGTAAAAAATTTGAACATTGAAGGCGGGGATATTTTTGTGTATAACAAAGAAACTTTAGTTGTAGGTGTTTCAGATCGCACCAAAATACAAACAATAATGTTGTTAGCAAAAAACATTCGAAAAAATAAAGAATGTAGTTTTAAAAAAATATATGCTATTAACGTTCCTCATTTGCCAAATTTAATGCATTTGGACACATGATTAACTATGTTAGATAAGAATAAGTTTTTATATTCGCCTGATATGTTGTCAGTTTTACAATGTTGAGAAATAGATTTAACTGATGAAAAACTTGAAAAGAAAGAATTAAAAATGGGTTTAGAAAAATTATTATTTCATATTATTAAAACTAAACCTGTTTTGATTCCAGTTGCTGGAAATGGTGGTTCTCAAATAGATATAGAAATTGAAACTAATTTTGATGCTACTAATTATTTAGCTATTAAACCGGGTGTAGTTATTGGTTATGATAGAAATGTTAAAACTGAAGAAGCTTTAAAAAAAGAAGGAATTAAAGTATTAAGTTTTCATGGTAATCAACTTTCATTAGGTATGGGTAGTGCACGATGTATGTCCATGCCTTTATGAAGAGAAGATATAAAAATGTAGAATAGTTTTGTAAATTAATATGTAAATATGTAAAGGAAAAAAAATATGTCTGTAAATTTAAGAGGTCGTAGTTTTGTATCTGCATTGGATTTTTCTATTGATGAAATTAATTATTTAATTAATTTATCTTTGGACGTAAAAAGAACAAAGTATCAAGGTTTGCACACAGCATCAAGACCACTTGCTGGTAAGAATATAGTTATTATGTTTCAAAAAGACTCTACAAGAACAAGATGTTCCTTTGAAACTGCTGCTGCAGATTTAGGTGCAGGTTGTACTTATATAGGTAGTTCTGGTTCTAATTTTGGAAAAAAAGAATCTATAGAAGACACAGCACGAGTATTAGGAAGAATATATGACGGAATTGAATTTCGTGGTTTTAAACAAAGTGATGTAGAAGCTTTGGCTAAATATTCAGGTGTTCCTGTTTGAAATGGTTTAACTGATTTAGAACACCCTACACAAATGATCGCTGATCTTATGACTATGAAAGAAAATTTAGGCGATCTTCGTGGTAAAAAAATTGTATTTGCTGGCGATATTAAAAATAATATGGGTGTAACTTGTTTGATTGGAGCTGCTTTTACTGGAATGCACATTACTTTAGCCGGTCCTTCAAGTTATGCTGAACAATTTCCAAGAGATATAATTGAAAAATGCAATAAATTATTTGCGATTACTGGTGGTTCTTTAACTTTTGAAAAAAATAAGATAAAAGCTGCTAAAAATGCTGATGTAATTTATACAGATGTTTGAGTTTCATTAGGTGAACCATTTGAAATTTTTGGTGAAAGAATTAAAGAACTTAAAGACTATCAAGTTGATATGGATATGATTAAAGCTGCTAATCCAAATGTTATTTTTTTACATTGTTTACCAGCTTTCCATGATGATCATACAGAATTTGGTATGAAAATCAAACAAGAATTTGGTTCTAAGTTTCCAGAAGTTAAAACCGGTGCTATGGAAGTTACTGATGAAGTTTTTAGTTCTAAATATAACAAAGCATTTGATGAAGCTGAAAATAGATTACACTCAATTAAAGCAATTATTCTTGCAACTATAGGTTATTAGATTAGAAGAAAGGATAAAAAAGGAATTTATTAAGTTTAAGGTTATTATTCATGACTACAAGTAAGAAAAAAATATTAATTGCCCTTGGTGGTAATGCGTTGGGAAATAATCCCAAAGAACAATTAGAATCAGTGTTAATTCCAGCAAAAAAAATAGCTGAATTAGCCAAAAAAGGTCATACATTGATTGTAGGACATGGTAATGGTCCACAAGTAGGAATGATTTTTAATTCATTTGCAGCTGCACATGGATTGAACGAAAAAAATCCGAGTTTACCGTTACCCGAAGCTGGCGCTATGAGTCAAGGTTATATTGGTTATCATTTGTCTGTCGCATTAAATAATGCATATAAGAGTGCAAAAGTTAATCGAGAAGTTATATATGTTTTAACTAATTCAATTGTTGATGCTAATGATCCAGCTTTTAAAAATCCTACTAAGCCGATAGGACCTTTTTATAAGACTAAAAATGAAGCAAAAACTGCTAATCCTAAAAGCGTTATAGTAGAAGATGCTGGTCGTGGATTTCGTAAAGTTGTAGCGAGTCCTATTCCAAAAAATTTTGTTGGGATTAAAACCGTTAAGAAGATTATTGATGCTGGAAGTACGGTTATTTTAGGTGGCGGTGGAGGAATACCAGTTGTTGCTGATGATAAAGGTAATGTTCATGGTGTAGATGGAGTTATTGACAAAGATTTTGCATTGTCAAAAATAGCATCTTTAGTTGATGCTGATATATTTATCGTATTAACTGCTGTAAAACGAGTATTTATTAACTATAATAAACCTAACCAAAAAGCTTTAACTGATGTATCAGTTGCTGAATTAAACAAGTATCTAAAAGAAAACCAATTTGCATCAGGCAGTATGAAGCCTAAAATTCAAGCTGCTATAAATTTTGTTAAAGGCAAGAAAGATAAAGTGGCTTACATTGGAGAACTTAATGATTTATCAAAAATCATTTCAGGTGAAACAGGTACTAAGGTACACGCATAATTTATGTATTTAGTTTATTTATTATTAAAAATTTAGATAATACGGAAATACTATGGAAAATGAAATTAAATCAGGTGGAGAAGCATCAGTTACTGCAGCTACTACTAGCGAAAGTCTTGCGAATGCCTCTACTAAGAAAAAAATAAGTTTTTTTAGCGCCATTTTAATAGTTGTTGGAAGTTGTATTGGTGCTGGTATATTTTTTAAATCAAAGACAGTTTTGGAATATTCTGGATTTAATTTAATCATTGCTATTGTTTTTTGAGTTATTGCTGCTATTGCAGTAATTTGTATGGCATTAGCATTGGTTGAAGTATCCAGTGGTAGAAATGACAATCTTGGAATGATTGGTTGGTGTAAAGAATTTTGTAGTAAATATGTTTATAGAAGTTGTAAATATTTTATGGTAATTATTTACTTACCACTTACTGGTTTTTTTATGCCGTTATATGTTATTATGGCTTTTCAAGATTCATTAACAGGTTTTGGATTGAATAGCAATAGTTTTGGACTTGGTACAAATGGTCAACTTGATTGAATAATATGATTAATTATTTCTTTAATTATTTCAACTTGATTTATTTTTGCACCAGGATTATCGAGTAAAATTGGTAACGCTCAAAATTGAGTAATTACTGCTATTAAATTTATACCTTTAGCTATTGCTGCAATATTGGGTTATATTGCAGGAGCCATCGGCGGTAAAGACGGAGGACCTAATTGGTTGCCAAATGCATCTGTTGATAAAGTGGTAATTGATTGAACTCAAATTTCTTTATTTAAAATGTTTCCTTTCTTTGGTATGTTTGGTGCTCTTGCAGGTATTTTCTTTGCATTTGATGGTTTTTATGTGACTGCAGGTATTCAATCCGAAATGAAAGAACCTAAAAAAACTCCATTAGCTTTAGTTATTGGATTATTAATTGTTACAGTTATTTACTTAGCTATTGCTATTTCAATGTCAGTTGGAAGTGATGGCAGTTTAACTGCTTTTACTGAGTTTTTGCAAAACAAAAATCTTTCTTGACTAGCTGGTGTGATGAATTTGATGGTATGTATTGGTGTTTTGGGAATATTGAATGGTTTTTATATGTGGGCACCTAGATTTGTTCAAGATTTAGTTAATTATGGTGAGTTGCAAATTCCAAGAAAATTTTTAGTTAGAATTAAAGATACTTCTTCTACAAAAGTTGGTGTTTGATTTACATTCATTGCGTCTGTTCCAATCATTGTTATATTTACAATAATTGGAGCATTAGGTTATTTTGATGCATCTGGTTATGGTAATGGTTATGGTTCACTAGAAATGGCTAAATTGTATAGTTTTGCTGATTTAATGGGAAATTGAACTGCATTATTAGCATTTGCTTTTATTGGATGAAGTATTTATGGTTGTATTAGAAATAGAAAAACAAATAAGGTAAAAGTTCAACAAAATAAATATTTCTTGTGAACTGCATGACCAGTTGTAGTTATATTAGTATTATCCCTTGGATTTAGTGCACTTCAACCTTTTATTGATTTAATACTGAGTGCTATTAAATACAACAATACCGATTGGGCAAGTATAAATCCACAATCAGGGGATTTAACTAAAGATGATGTGCATACGCAAGTTATTGCTAACTCTTGTTTGATAGTTGTATTATTTGTGTTTATTGCTTGTTTCTTTTTACCATCTATTTTTGAAGAAAAAATGGCTAAGAAAAGACATGCTAAGTTAACCGCTATGTTGACATCTATTGATAATGCTGGCGATATCAGTAAAGTGTTTAATGAATCTTCAAATAAAATTGGATTTATTAGTACTCTTAAGGAGAAATATAATTTTGATAAATTTCAAGCGATTGCTATTTATAAATTACCTTGAAATTTACTAAAAGAATCATCTTCTGGCGATGTTGATAATTTTAAAAAA
>JAARMF010005692.1:0-11132 GCA_022844705.1 Toxascaris leonina
AGATGTGCCCCTTCGTTCTGCTTCACCTTCTACCCCTCATTTAACGTTCGCAGACGGAGCGAACATAAATATCCGCTTCAGTCGTCGATGTGGATCTTCTATAACAAGTGTAAGCGTCGTTATGGTCGAAGTTGTTGACATTTCAGAGCGATATTTCTTCTGTCAGCAGTAATTATTAGTTGCCGCTGCCTTCAATCAAACAACATTTTCCCTTTATTAAATTCGTTCAGTTTTATTTCCTAGTAACGGTTGATCAAACATGAATAACGGCGCTGCATTTCGTCAATGGGACGTTCTGTAATATCGCATTGTCACTGTTTTCCTCAAGTATGTCTCGAAAATGAGGCTGCAACTTCGATAAAAAGAGAATCTAATCGGTT
Organism: Toxascaris leonina; assembly: GCA_022844705.1. Taxonomy (NCBI): domain Eukaryota; kingdom Metazoa; phylum Nematoda; class Chromadorea; order Rhabditida; family Ascarididae; genus Toxascaris; species Toxascaris leonina. The sequence goes on from JAARMF010005692.1 coordinate 381, forward strand.
TGATGCCATACGATTTCCGGTTTTTCACTCAGGTTTGAGAATGAAAATAATTTTTTGGAGAAGTCTCCATCAACAACACCGAATTTAAGTTCAATTCAGTACCAGATTGGCTATTGTAATTTGAAGAACGAAGTATATCTTCGTTGTGACTTTGGCAGTTCAGTAAGGCTTCGTCAACCGTTCTATACGGTAACGGTTTACTCCGCCATCGATTATTCCTGTTTCCGTGAGGGACAAAATTGGTGAGTTTGTTTTACGTGCATCCAAGTTTCAGATATGATTAACAATAATGCCTATGCTGAAGCGTGCCAAATAAACATGCATGATATGCGTTTGTTTAAAGAAGTGCTTTCAAATAGACGTAAGTTTGCAGCTGGTCATAGCAACAACACTGCTGCTGCACACGGAAAACCACCTCTCGAGGAACATGACAACCTTTAGGAATTGTTTCATGAAGCCCATGTTTCCATTTTCCTTTCTGATTTGCTTGTCGTTAGCATCATCGAGTTCTAGTTGACATTCATGTTTTCCATGCTTGAAAATCGGTGAGAGAAATTTGGCAACACATTCAGAGTGATTGCACAATACCGGATGATTGACGGCTTGAGAGTTTCATTTTCACGGATATAGTGAGCGCGGGAAGGGGGGAGGGGTGGTGACAAGTGAACTCTATAAATACGCATCCATCTCAATGTTAACGAGAATTTCTTCGATTCCAAGTTGTCACATTTGTCTTCAGATGGCTCCAACCAGACTAGTGCTTCAAAGACTCTCAGCTATCTCCGATTGGCGCACGCGAAGCAATCGTTTGCGGCGCGTGCGCACACATTGCGCTGTCATCGCATCCGTTCCGTGGCTCGATTCGTTATTCGTCATCGGCAGTTTGCCCGTTTTCTCGTTGTATCTTTATTTTTTCCGCGATTGCATTTTGAGAACTCTCGTCATGGTCACGGGCCTTATATGCTTATCAGTGCTCAACTGATAACGCTTTCATTCGCAACAGCAATGCAACAAGACCGTTCATTGCTCTTTTTCAATTTTCTTGTCACTTCCTGTAAGCAAAGGTATTCCTATGTTTAGGTTGCAGCACCTTTACAGTAACTCTTCGCTATTGATTCAGTGAAAACTTTTCAAAGCTTTTGTCGCACTTGCTCGTTATATTTATGTTCTTTTCATGAAAAGAGTATCTGAAATGATCTTTTTTGTTCGCACCAGTAAAACTTCGCCCTTTCCCTCGAGAAATTGCAATTATTTACTGAATGTTCCCCCTTCTTGGTGCTTTAAGGGTTATACCTCACTCCACTGGAATACCGTCACTGCGCTGCTTATTTCCCCACTGCCCATATTGTGCTATTTACAATACCATACAAAGATCCAAAGCCAGCTGTAATATCATCGATTCCTTTATCGATGCAGCTGACAACCATGCCCCTACATGGCTGTTATGACCTGATTTATGGAACGCCTGGTGGTCAACCTTCTGACGATCCGTTGGAAAATCAGCCGAGAGTCGAACCCGAGTCTCATTGCTTAACAGGCGAAGGCTCTACCGCTGGGCTACCCTACACCGTGCCATATTATCTGTCATAAAAAACTATGAGATATGGTATAAGCATATTTGCAATAAATCGGGCTCGGCATGTTGTATCAGTCAGCTGAGTGTTTTCGTCGATTTCCACTAAGAAGGACATTTTTCAGTGTGGACTGACGAATAAGCGTCGCTTATAAAAATATTGAAGATTTGCGACGACGCTTGAATGGGCAATCGTGATTGCAGTCGCACGTGACTGAGCTTCGTTGTTGCACGCTGAGCACATGAAAGCTTGTGAGATTATGTTGTTTAACATTGCAATACTCAATGTCACATTGCTCGTTGCTTCCGTTTTGCTGCTATTGCGAGACACACCTGCAGTTTGCTTTCGTCTAGAGGAGCACTTCATTTTATTCTTTTTTGATAGAAGTCGTACATTTTGTGAGATGTGCTCAACCACAATGTGAGAGGTATCGCGTGGACGCTGACCCCGAGGAATTTGGAGAACGAGCGATGGAATGGTCATGGTACACATTGTGAGGTAGAAAAGGGGAGAGAGAGCTCTTTCACAATTCTGCCAATGGATGAACGAGAGCGGAGAGGAAATTTTATGGATGAGGAGATGGGGTGGTGGGCGGAATCATCAAATAAATACGCTAATGAATGTGTCTTTCAAACTTCCGCTTGAAAAGCCGAAAAGAAAACTGCTTCACATCAGCAACTCAATTAGTGCTATCATTGCTTTCACCAATTTTCGAGATCTACTGCCAATTTTCCTAAACTCTCATTACTTACACTAAGTGAATGGCCTTTAAAAGAATATTTTTGTTTCACAAAGAACTAAAATACTCAATGAACAATACTTAATTGCTCCGAGTAGAGTCATCGCCGACTGTCCACGAAGTTACTGAGGAGTTGTGGAAATATGAACGAATGACTCGTATTTTGCGTGCAGCATATGCTAGCTGCTGGTTCGATATATATGTTCCCTTGGGAAAGTGTCGTTGTCGCATAAGGGTACGGTTAATTAAAGTGCAGAACGTTTTCAGTTTTATTGGGAAAAAGACAACACTTCCAGTTTTGTTTGAGAAAAAAAACGGTTCCACTGAACCTTCGCACATAGAAATCTTTTTATCATCTGTACGGAAAAGACTTTGGAATCTGAATGAAAGTTGAAGTTGTTAACAGAGTTCAGTATTCATCTTGAGGGATACGATGGGCCGCTTGATTCTATTTCTACATCTCAGCCTATAATGTCTAAAACTCGTCTTCTCAGTATTTTTCATCGCCGAAAATAGGAAAAAAGACTTATCGATATATATGAGCTACATAGTAGATGGATGATCGATGACTGCTATACACATTGCGCGGTGATATTCGATTTGAAAAACATAAAAACAGCGCGAAACGACCATCGCAAGAATGTAAACACTGTTTGAAACATGAGATTTGCGATAGGGGGAGATGAAAGCAATTCAGACGTCTCGAGAAGCTTCATCGCTGTCTCATTCTACGATATTTTCGGTATCGTGATGAAAGCTGTTCGAGACACTCTTTATAAAAACAGCCACGAATATGATACAGATATTGATTTCTCGCATCACCTCAAATTGGTGCTCTCTAATATTTGTACTTAGGTGATGTGAGTCGTTGTCTGTGGCACATTTGTCGAGTTTTTAAGGTAAACTTTTGACTGTTTCTCTAAATTCTTTGCTTTCCACGTTTAAAGCAATCATTTCTCAATAGCATCGATTTAATCACTTCATGACCCTTCTGAATAATATGGATTTTTTCTGAAATCGTAGNCTCTGAACAATATGGATTTTTTTCTGAAATCGTAGACAACGTTAATATAAAAGCTACCCGTACGGTTTGTCGCGCATATCGTTTAGTTTTATAGGAAGCCAAAGCAGACACGAGAATGGTATGGAACTCGCTTATTATGTTGCCAAATTGGCTTTCATTTGCTGAGGAAAGTAAATATCCTTGAATTGCCCTCATTGAATGCATGAGTGTGAAATCGAGAGCGTGATGACTGCCGTGGAGATGCCATTCTACCACTTTCTTGGTCGGATTCCGCTTCGATGACGCTATATGCGGAAATTTCTTGTAGCGTTTGGTGACATCGATTGGATGAGGTGTGACCAGAAATAAGTAAGAAAGTGCACCAAGGAGGCTGGCAAGACCTACGCTTTTTTAAATTTAGTCTGGCAAGCGAACCCGTTGCGCAGGTTCCCAATTAACGGAAAGATATGCTTTACCTTCGTTTTCCAACGTAGTGGACTAACTGAGTCGATGATTTCACTGGACGAATATGCGTATTTCTTAGCACATTAAAATGCTCATAATGTTTGAACAATAAATTCGGTTGAGGTTGAATCGGTCAACGACTACCGTGTGGTTTATACCTACGAAAATTTATCGTCAGATCGATTGAGCTGCATCAACTAGAATGAAAGACAAACACAATGCGCTGGTACGATGTCGCTACACTCGATTCTTAAAGAATTTGAGAAATAGCGCATCGCATAATCAAAAATCAACCGGAATTGCTGATTGGTATTTTACAGTGTTACAGCTCACGAATAGTTCGTGAAGAGTTTCTTAATATTGTTAATTTTCTGAAAAATCGCCTTCATCATACTATTCGCCGGATACGTGATCCAGATTTTGGGTGCACGAGGAGAATCATCGGAAATCGACAGATGGGATTCTCCAAATTGCTTTTAGTTACTCTTGCTGGGGTGTCACTGCTGTTTCTCTTTGTGACGCTTTTGCCTCCAAGATCAGCACTGCCAGTGTTTTCATCGATTTATATAAGTAGTTTACGATGTTGACGAGAACTTTGTGTATTTTCAGCTACTTTTCTTTGTAATGAGAGAGGTTCTTTAAAGTTTCATGAGCCTATTCTCATCATGTTGCAAAAGTGCAATTAAATGAGGCGTTGAGGCGCACAGCGCTGCTTGCTGTTCCACGGGATGCTGCGAGAGTGTGGTGGTTGTGCGAGAGTGTGTCGCTCCATTCATGCACGTCTCCATCAATTCTTGTCTCAAAAACTTTTCTTCTTTGCACTTTCTTTTCATAACTGTCGACATTTGCGCTCTGTTAGACGTCTATTCTGAACACTCGTTTCGTTGCTTCTATAGTATATTGCCAGTCAGATGCATAACATTTTCCGTTTAATACCGATCGGCTCACACATAAACGAATTATTTAATTGAAGAGTACTGCGAGTGGTTGAATAAATTCAAGTTTGCAGGTGTTTTTCTTCTCCTGTTGGTAAATTGTGAGCCCGGCTACTCGCATGTGTGGGATGCAACCAACTCATCGATCACTTTTCTTCGCTTGTCTACCGTATTCGTTAAGTGGAAGTAGTAACTTTACGTCAAGTAACCTCTTCAACATTTCTGAAAGTCATATGTGTTCGTGACTTTCATAAAACATTTATTCGCTTATTTTTAATTTATTGCATTGTTCATTGTCTGCATCAGAATTGTTGATTTTGCTTATATAGCGTTTGTTGTTTACTTCATTCGCTCGGATTTCAATTTTTGTTTGTCTTATTTACTTGCGTCGTATTCCTTTCTAAAATGTGTACTGCACTTCTAATGTGGAATGCGACAGTCAAACGGTGTTCGATGATCACGTAAGTACAAATGTTCAGTTTTGGTTCGTTCATTCAGTAGATTTGGGAAGTAACGATTGCAGATAACTTTGTGCTGATATGAGATTGCCACTTTACACTTCTCCCGTGATACGCTTCTGCTCCTAGTCGCCCTCTCTGTTCTCATTCTTTCGATGAACTTCGTCAAAGTTTAAATGCATTTAAAGCATTTTCTCGAACCCTCGCGAATGTCAAATAAATTGTCGTGATTTTTGAAATACATCCGTGTTTTGTGTAAACAAATGTCTTCTCATCGCTCGATATTACTTCACTCACATTTCTGCCTACGAGAGTAGAGTGCAATTTTACATGCATCTTTAGAATAATCCCCTTGAGTATGTTGTCGATTTATTTTTTAACGCTTTTCTGTGCTTATATTATGATGGATCCTATATTGAGGTAATATCCGATCTTAAAGAAACAGTATTTGCTGCATTGAAATTGTTGTAGTCCATTCACATTGGAATATTCGTCACTTTTGAAGGTATTTGAAATCAATACACAACCTGAAATCGGAATGAACGTTCGGTGAAACAACGCACTGCTTAAATCTTGTGCGCTATTTCGATGTGACAAAAGCGCCGATTGCTGTATAGCGGCTTTGTCGAAGAGCACTCATCAATCACTCGAGTCGAACCACATGCATCCGCATCGGCTTTGTTTTTGGCATCGTTCCCTCTCAGCATTGTTTTTTTTTATTTCCAGTGAAAGTGCTTTGAGTGGGGCATATGAAAATTAAAAGTTAAGAGGCACTATTAACATTTTATAACAATTTTTATTTCAGTATTTAGATACTTCAGTACTCCAAATTATGTGAGACCCGCCCTCTTTAGTTAATATCGTTCAATGATCGAAGTCTTATTTTTATGTCTCAAATTAATCCACCTCCTTCATTTTTCGAAATATTCGATTTCGTTTTAATTCCACAGTTACAACTCTAAAATACCAGTAGTTCATTTAGGACTTTCTTATGGATCCCCAGACGTCTGGAAGGTTTTTTCGGATCGAATTATTAGATCTCACTTGGACGCATATTCTTTTGCTAATTGCACTGATGTCATTCACCGCAATCCTTAAATGTTCGAATAGCGTTTGTAAAATATGTCTATAGACATCAGAACTGANAAATTCTTGTAAATCTGCAACTGAAATCAATTGTTTGCTGTCTATAGACATCAGAACTGATCTGAACTAAAAGATCGGTCCAGAAACACCTTTGAACCATTAAATTTATACTTGTTATTCTTTAGACTTCAAACGAAGAAAACTTGATTTGGACTGCCTTGATGCCGCTAGGTCTTCGGAATTCTGCTTGCAGCTCATGCGCGTAATTTTTAGGTTACTTTCTTATTCTTTCGTAGACATTAAACTGCTCTCCTGAATTTACTAAATGAATAGTATTTTTTGTTAAAATGTTTTATAATTATCGCACTTTCACCGCTTTGCTAAATAGGACGCTTATGAGGGTTCACAGACAATATTTTAGTGCTCTGTTGTCTGCGTGGAACTGTCCTGTATGACTATATCGGTTATAATTTTTGGAAATACATAAGTATACCTCCTTGAAGATCGTTTCGGAATGTCGTTGCATCCGTCAGGCACAGCAATAAAAGGATTGTGGGCAGCTTGAAGTGCCGTCATCGCATTCGTTTGGCGGCTTAATTGGATTCATTATTTGAGTGGCGATATTCCATCAGCTGATGCTTTGGAGGATATGAATTGCGACACTATTGCGTCATTCAGAAATAATAATAGCTCTCATTGAATGGCCGAACTAGTGATGCCCTATCGTGAATGATATTGCTGCATGGCTACGGATTAAGAAATTGTCGTGGGGTTGGACGGGTTCAAGCTAAACACTAATGAGTGAATTAGAACACCCACTATAATTCATATGATGGAGCTTTCCTTGCGTGTGTAAAGTTTCAATTGAATTGGAAAAACTCATAATAATCCGCTTTTATGCAGCCCTTTGAATTAATATTTTCGAAGCTCTTTATTGCGATATTTTATCAGATGTTTCTATATGCTGATTTCAGTTTCAAAGCCATCTATGCTGCACTCACAAAGTTTGATGGCCTTGATGTGTTGTGTCGATATAGCCTCTATCGATGCGAAAATATTCATGATCACTTCAGTGTGTTTAAAACTTGTTTATGCTTTGCAAACAGTCGCATTCCCATTTTCCTCCAACCTTCTTACAGAAGAACGATTCTTAGGAGATCTCTATGAGTGTTCAGCTTGAATGAAATATGGGCGCTTTAATATAGATCTTTTATGAAATCGATCGATCTGTGAAGCGGAAATGTAAAAGCGCGTGTCATGACGACTGCTCCCCGCTTAGCTATTATTTCGATGCCATCTGATACCTGTAACTTACCTGATGCCTCTCTTCCATTCACACATTTATGCGTTCCTGGTTCCTGCTAAAGTTCGGGTTCATACTGTCGAGGATAAATGAACGGCATGTCGAGAAGTCTATACTGGTCGCTTGGTGAAATGGTCAAAGAGCACAAGCATACCTGCCTATAGCGGCATTCGGTTTCAAATTACATTCATGTAGTCGAAAGTTGCCCCCTTTTCAACTCCCAATAACGTACACTCTAACATCGCTTGTATCTTTTGGCGTTTGTAATTTCATACATCGGGGGGATGGCGTTGATGTCACCACTCCTGTGGTCTGCGCCTTAAATAGCTTATGCTCATGAATATCGCCCACGTTTATTGTTTTCTCAATGAATCGAAGCCGTAAGATGGGTTGTTCTTTGATCTCTTATTGAAAGTAGTGTGAAGCAAATGACGCTATTTTGCATATAAAGAGGTGTCTTTGCTATATTCAATCGTAGGAGAGTCCTATTTGCACATAGGGCATGGTCACTTGCATTTGATCGTCCTAAACAGCCCACGAGAGCCAACTTGTAGTAAGCCTTAGAGCGATATGCGAGGTGTTGAAACGCTATAGGCGACCGTTAGGGCACCGAGTTTAATCCTTGAAAGTTGCACGAATATCGGCATTGCTTTGTTTATATACTGTGCCTTTGGGAGAGGTTTTCACAAAATAATTTGGATTAGGGAGTTTGTTGTTTCGAGTCGTCGCTATCAGAAGGCGATCGAGCCGTTGATTTAGCAGTTCGAGATTTAACAGTTCAGAGAAATGCAAAAATAACATTTATTTTCCGAGAGCAAGCTGTCTTTGAAATTGTTCGAGATTTCCATTATTTGTACGAAACCATTGAGGAAAAACAGTGCACTTTATCTTATTTCCATAAATCATTTTCTAAATATCCAATATTCTATGTAATATTCACAAATTCAGCATCTCATCGCCATATTTCTTGTTCTGTGCATAGGAATCATGGCATCGATGCTTCATGTCACATTCAGCGTCCCTTTATTGGACATCCAATGCGTTCATTGCTTGCAATCCAAGTTGTTTACTTATTGCACATTACGTTCCTTATTGCATCTCAAAAGTGACAATAGAATGCTGTTAGACACAGCGCAGATATAAAGTTGCAATCGGTGACAGTCGCCAGCCTGGAGTTGCTTCGATGCATCTTACAAGTGAGTGGAACGCACACAAAAAGATAATTTCANAACGCACACAAAAAGACAATTTCACTAAATCTATTCAGGCGCTGAAAAGTTGGAATTGAGCCAATTTTTCCCTTAAAAAACTTACTTTTAATTTCAATATATATGATAAAACTTTTAATTTCAATATATATGATAAACGTTGAGGTATGACTAATTCACAGAAATGAAGTGCAGCAAATAAGTAGAATGTGTAACATCCATAGGAATGTGCCGTGAAAATATTTTGTCTCGAAATTCGCTTAAGTTGAGCGGTTAATGCAAACACCTGCTGGGGAAAGATATGTGTGTTATCGGCTATAATGAGGTGGCGTCCAAGCTTTCTCGAGCAACTCACCCTTATTGCGCCCAGAGGCAGCATTCTAACACCAATTTCTTGACGGTTCAATATTCCTTCAGTACTGCTCAATTTGTGAAAGCGAGAGACTCTTCGAGAGAGTGACTGAATGCCATCATTTGTTGTCACACCTGCTTCGGCAACTCACAGTTGATAGAATTCGCTCATCAGCCATTGACAATTCGTGAACGCATTTAAACTTGGAGCTCATAGGGGGATTTTTGATGGAATGACTTCATCTGTATAATCCTTTGCAAGACTTTAGCGAAACAAACTTACAGTTCACAGATAATATTAAGAGGATTCATTCGTGAAAAGTGCACAATGGGAGTGTATGGAAACGAGCGTCGTACTGGAAGGAACGGGAAAGGTTTATATGGAAACGCCGTGAAAAAGAGACTTTGAATGGAAAGTAATAAATAGGGAAGGACTTCCTTCGCATTTATGCTTTCTGTTTCCTCTACGAACCGATTTGCTACTTGCTAAAGAATTGTAAGGCTGTCAAAGCGATCCCCAACTACAAATTATTTTCTCTTTCGCTTAATTTAGTTTATGGCTCTTCAAGATGCATATGCATAAATCATATATGTGAATTGAGTAGACGTTATCGAAGTGACTGCGACACAATGCAGAGCACAGCGATGCTTTCAAATAGATTCTTTGCGCTATCTAGCTACATTTGTTTCTTTTAAGAGTGTATTATCTTGGTAGTATACTTGGCAATTGGCCGCAAATGTCCATCCATATATCAGTTGTTATTTGCCCGGTTATTGTGGATATTCTTTGTGATTATGGTTTTAATGGGCGGAAGTTTGCGAGTAAATCTCCTTAGAAGCGAGTTTTGAATTTTGATTCACTGCGTTGGCTACAAAAGTCCTGCATAACTGATTAATTCGTGAGCAGTATGTGACGATGCTCGCATTTATGCCAAAATTAGTGGCAATATTCGGAAAATCCCTACCCCACAACTTCTTCCTTATAAAATGCCTCGTAAGCTTTGTAAAATAAGCTAATCATTGAAGCTTGGCATATGTTAGGAATTCGTTGTACATAAAAATAGCTTATTTAAAGTTTAGCAGCATGTCGAATGAGACTTTATTGCAGCATCTCTTGTGAAATTGCGGATCTGTTATAACAATTAAGAGATCTTTCGACCCCGCGGTTTTCAGCGGCTTTTGGAACATAAAAATCGGTCAACTTTTTCTATAGAAAAATGAAAAATAGGTTGGAGAAAGCACTGACGAACTGCATTNTCGGGGTATTCGCCAAAACGGAGAGCAGAGATGACGAGTGAGGATGTGTGAACGAAGGATGCCGCATAATTCGTGCGAGTTTTGTGAGGCCATCGGTACAGCAGTTGAATGTGCGACACGTGGTTCTGTTTGGATTCCTCGAACATTGTTTCGTTATTTAATATGCGTATCCTATTGTAGTGAGTTGGACACCACGCTAATAGGAGACTCCATTCCGGTATTCCAGCCGCATTTGCCTAAGGAAACAAACCTTCTCACATAGAAATCGCGCTCAGAGATCCTAGGCCTGCCACGTTGTTTGAGCGTGAAGCAGTGACGATTTCTGGTTTTTATATCTGCACATCGAGTGCGCCATCTTCATCTCAGATTTTTT
>JAARMF010005693.1:0-11131 GCA_022844705.1 Toxascaris leonina
GCAACCGCCCAACGACACCGACCATTTCTAATCTAGACCTCTAATCTATATGACCACAAAGTTTATCTAAATTACTGTGATCATAAAATGGAACTGTAGACTGCACTCCTTATACGTCCATGGCAACATCGAAATGAACACAAATGATGCCTTCACGCCTATGGCCACGCACATCAAGCCAAGTCCCACTCTCGTATAACAAAGGCTACAGATCACGTAGTTTCGTAGCCCAGGCGATTTCTTCGTTTCCATGATCCCTCACGTCAAGGCCAGGCGTGGAGGACTTGGTAGACAAGCGGTCAAGCAATGCAGACAAGTGGTTGCAAATTTCTCCATCTCGAAGTGCGTGCTGGTCTAGTATGTGCCAACTTTTTCGTTTACTTTGCAGAGAGTGCAGTTAAAGTATATGCTTTCTGCAAGCTTACCAGACTGCGTTGATTATGAATGTCAACTGAGCTCTTCGAAGGCCGACGTTGTTCCACTTTTTTGCGGGCACTTTGCTTTATAAACGATTGGCTGCATTAACGATACACTTCGTTAGTTGAGGTAAACTCTGGAGTGATGTGTTGGCTGTCTTGAGAATAAAACATATGACCATGTTAATACGGACATCAACTCAAGAAAATATGGACAGAAAATAGCAGGACAAGACAATCTTGTAAAAAGTGCTGAAATGGACAAACGGGCATCGCTTCGGCGTGCTCAGTTTTTGTCTTCAAGAAATCTTCCTTCTTCGGACGAATGCGTCCACTTCTCCTTTCCCTATTATTCTTGTTTGTCACTGTTGTGTAAATTAGTGCCGATGTGGCAGGCATTGTTTAAGGTAGCCTTTTATGTCAAACTGTTGGAATACCATTCTCTACTGATGAACTTTGGCCAAATGTCTTCATGCCACCTATGGTGGTAGCTATTGCTACGGCGATGATCCTCTGTTCCACGTGGGAATCGCCTCAATACATCATCGACTCCGAACGTAATCTGGGGAAGGTAGGTCTTATTTTATCGCTTCCCACTTTTTATTATGACGCTAGGTAGGTTCAGTGAATTTTGAAATTCATTTTCGAAAATTCTTCCCTATACTTTCGCATGTGAATATGAATCGATTCTATTCGTTTGTTAAGGACTTTCAAGCAGAGACTTCGAGATAAAGTGACCTAGCACGCTCTATTATAGCAAAAAACAACCCCCCCCCCCCCCCCCCCCCCCCCCCCCCCCCCCNGAGCGACACAAATTCGGGCTAAAGTAGCTGCAATATGTTACGATTATGGACAAACTGAGATGTGCACACATAATTACTAAGCCTGTATTTGCGATAAAATATGTGGGAAATTTCATTCAAACTCGGTTTTGCATCCCCAACAAGCTTCGGGAAAAGAAGTCTCTCAGCGTTGGAAAATTTGCATATTTACCTGTCTTTTGTAAAGTGCGAGGCTTGCCGCTTGAAGGAAAGAGAAGAGCAGAAAGACCTGATCGAACACGTGTGCGAAACGTTCAGCTAAACAACGATTCATTTATTGTACCTAATTTAGAAGCATCCATGTAAGCCAAATACTTCTGACATTATCTTGTTCTTACCCCCCCCCCCCCCAAAAAAAAACAATTTGAGCCTGTTATCTTTAAACATTCGAATAAAAAAGATATTCCTCGAAGTGTTGTTTAATAGGAATGAAGACTGCTAAACGTTCGACTGCGATCGGGCGATACGGTAATTTTTAGATGCGTCTACCCAGAGAGAGAATTTGCAATGGGAGATGGGGAGGTTCGCTGTTGGAAGGATTTGCATGGTATATTTCACAAAAAAGTTTTCGATCAGGTTGCCTGTTTTCAAAACACTGCGACGAGCAAAGTAGAGCTTTCATTCTCAGAGTGCTGTATGGAACAATGTACTACCGATAAAGGCTAGAAGAACTGAGCCTATCCAGAATCAAATCGGTTGAGTGATGTTGAAGCTTCAGGCGCGCAACGCACTTGCGTTTTACCACGGAACAGAGGGCAACAGCACAACGATAGATGCCGAGCTGAAGGTATGTCAGGAAAGTTTGCTGAAGAGTAGGAGGAAATCGTCAGAATACGGCGAAGACGGTACTGAGTGCGTGCATGACGGGATGACGATTATGTTCAACGCTTTCAAGGCAAATGATCCAGTCTCGAAGGTGATCAGACATGGAGCTTGGGTCGGAGTGATGGTCAAGGCCAGTGCCTCAATGTTCTTATTCTTCGTAACATATTCAAGTTGCATTCACAATGAGGCAGTACTAGCAATCACGGCTGATAAACAGCTGATCGGCATTGACTAGCTAGATAAACATTAAGCAACCTTCTCATTCACATAAAGCTCACTCTCATTCACCTCAAGCCACTGATTTCAAGACCGTCATCACAAAGTAATACTGACGCTGGTCTCTTGTTCTAGATTTACGAAGCACAACCCACCATCATCGAAATATTCAGATTTCACAACGCAACAGAACCATTAGTCGAAATCGTTTGTTGTCATCCGTTTTAGGTGGAAGATACTGACAAGTGTTCCACCAAGACTCGCCTGCGACTTGTCCACCAAGGCCAGTTTGTGGTTTGGTTAATTCAGCTGTTCACCAAACCTTTTTCTTAATTGCTTTCAGTGGGCTCTTTATCTCCGTTAACATTTTGCTGCGACTGCGCACATCTTGCTGACAGTGAACGTTCTGTTCATAAAAGCGGCCTCTCAAACGCCGTTTTCAGGTCGCATACGTTTTCACGGGAGCTCGGTGTCTACGGTCGTATAGTACATTTGTGTTGCACTCTATGGCACAGTGGTCGCTGCCCTCGGCGTTGTACGGTTCATTTGCTATCGGCCTTCTACGACTTCCATTCACGCTGGTGCCCGTTGCGCTTGTAGATAGAGTCGGACGGCGTCCGTTAATTGTGATTTCGATGGCTGCCTCTCTTATATCGCAGATCGCTCTCATGGTCTGCATCGAGCTGGGTGAACAATGGAAGGTGGAAATTTTCAGCCGTTTTCCAAAGTTAGCTGCGAGGACAGTAAAAAGAAGCGAATAGTGGAATGAGCAACAAGAAATCGGAGCCAGTCTTTTGCTCGCTATGCGAATTCGTTTAGCTGCTCCCCGAACTAACCACGTCACTTGAGAAAAGCTGCAAGTAAAGGCCAGACTAATATGCACCTGAGTGATTTTGGGTCTGAGAACAATGAGCGCTTATCCTTCACCGAGAATAACGAACACTAATTGGCCTTCGTGATATACTTGGATAATTGGTATTGACAACTGGCTGCTCTTGACAATGGATGCCAAAACCATCCTGAGTACTGGAACTCAATCTAAAGACGACGGCAGTTATCAGTCATAAAAAATCGGTTACGACTTATCAAAAATCACGTGCGAGTTGCAAACTATGGCAATCGCCAAGCAGTCGTCAGTTTTGTATCGCTATTTTGATGGGCGTTTCTTACATTCGTTTAACGTTGTTTCTAAATTTTCCCAGCTGAAACATTTTTGAAAAGTGGAAATTTACCAAAATCTCACTTCATTCTTACTATTTTGATTGAGAACGGTGAAGTTCATTGTTTAAATAACGCCAGATTGGGACCATTTTTCGGAGTAGATACTAAAGCATAGCAAGCCACAATTATAGGGCGAGGAACAACGCAGAAACAAAGACATGATCGACGCATGCTCACTAAATATAACGTTTCATGAGAGAATTGTATGGCGACAGGAAGACGCAGTCGTTTAGAAATGTCTTAGCAACTGTTCAGAAGAGGTAAAACTGCGTACTTGTTGAGCATCTTCATCTTTTCCAAAGCACTGCATGGTTGAGTTTACCACACTCTTTCATCGTTTGCAGGCATAAAAACATATTCATTTCTGTGCGTCCCGCTACCTGACGTCCTTTAAATCCGTTAGTTTGCCATCATTTTGTCTGTTGCTTCTTTTATTCATCCCTTCGAAGTTAATCAAGCCTTATGGTAGTGAAGGAGAGTAACAATAACGTTAAGGCGGGTACACTGCTGGGACTGAGCTGCTTGTTGTTGGTCAACGCGTGTGGACTCGGTTCGGTGTCGCGTTTCTACTCCGCTGAACTCGTGCCTAGACATCTTCTACTCAACTCAGTGGCACTGCTTACCATTTTAGAAGCGATTATGAAGATTGCGCTTGAGTTCTCGTTCTATCCACTCGCCAACATCGTAAGTGTATCACATTTTATATGTGGCTGCTTCTATGGTTACCGCATATGCAGATGATGTAGTTACAGTGCTGCGGAGAGATAGCTGCTGCATACAGAAAGGAATGAATAAGGGCCGAATGTGTCTTCTGGACTGACTATCTTCTTATGAGCTTGCATGCACTACGATAAACCTATTCAAGTAGTATGGAATTCAGCGCCACCAACTACAGTAAACGATTAGAACGCCTAGTGGTGCTGAAAACAGGAATAATTAGGCAAATTTGTGAAAAAGAATTGAAAGCGAAGTAAACAAAAAAGAATGTTGTATCCACTTTCATCATATTTGAGGTTGGCGGTTCGTCGATGCTATTGTTCGCATGTCCGACTGCAGTGTTCATCGCATTAGTTTGGTATTTATGTCCAGAAACGAGCGGTAAACACGTCAACGAAGTGCTCAATTCAATCGCCTTTTCGAAAAACCTCAAAATCTCGTTCAACGTGTGATCGCTACCATTCGATACGACTCTTCCTAAGGAATTTCTCAAGAAAGCTCTAACCGCCAAATGCGTTGTGTTACTTGAAAAACCGAGCCATGCTGCTTGATGAAAGATGTGAGTAGTCGAGCAACGCACCTCTTACAGTCAGACGCCTTGTATTTGCTGAATACTTCCTCGCAACGGAGCACTGTCCATTCAGTAGCTATGCGAATGAGAAATTAAATTTTGAACTCGTTCCTTGTTTCTATGACGTGCTTGCAGTATCCTATGAACGACTTGTTATGGTTTGCATGTCGTAGCTTTGACAACTAAAAAATTTTTTGTGAGGACTTCGCCTCTGAAATAATTGCATCTCTCAACAAATAAATCATATATAAGCAAAAGAAGCAAGAGCACAAGTATACCTCTTGAAGTCATAAGCATGGTACATTAATTAAGCGCTTTGAAGTGGAACATAATTTAGCGCTGTGAAGTGGAACACTCGGAGGTTTTGAGCTCTATACAAAAACAACTCTAGAAATATCATAGTTAGCACCCAAATGAATAGACCAGATAGACGAATCCGGGCCACCACCGCCCTCTCCAACAAATGTATATACCATTAATTGCTGTGATCGCTGCTCCTGCAACGTTTCGGACTTGCGATTTTACCGTGACTTGTGATTTTGGTAAATAAAGTATATAGGAAGCTCGTTTATCTATGTGCACCTGATTGGTCTTTTGATGCTGCTTTATTGCTTCCTACGCCAATGTCCGTGATGCACCAACTAGAAGTAACCGCCGATATTCGTTTATTAGGTGCCGCAAGACAATAAGTCGCCATTCATTAGTGGCCACCGACCAGATTTCGCTGATTATCAGCATTGGCAAGGAAAAAGCTCTGCTAGTACTAAAACCATCTTCTAAGCACTTGACCTTTCACCTTCATCTTAGAAACATGGTTCCCTATCAAAACGCTGTGCCCAAGGAACGGTTCTCCACTAACGAAAAGAGATCAGCGGCTCATATTACCACCTCTTCAGCTGGACCTGATGTTTCAGCGCCGAGGACAGTCTACAGCCACAGTTTATTGACGCAAGGATCATTAGACGCCAAAGACACTTTGACGCCGATAGACTGCCACTTCGGTCTACTGTACTAGCGTCTCCGAAACATAATCAAGCTTGTTTGGAGCAGTAAGTCGGACCGTTTTTCTGGGTCAGAAAATGCATCAAAAATCTCACAGTCGAATCCCTCTAAGGGTTTTTACTTTCCTCAGCACCAGGACGCCCCGGCATCAAAATAAGCATGCGTAGAGCTTGTTGCAACTTTTGCAATTGCAACTGCCACTTGACCGAAATTGGTCCATAGGCAACAACATTTTGGTGAGTAAGCAATTCCTCCTGAAAATGCCGCTACACAAGAGAAACGCGCTATTACATTGGCCAGTCTGATTCCGTCGTTTATTGGTATGAACCTCGAAATGTTTTAACCTAAAATAGGCTGCACCAACTCAATCACAATAACCATCGTTGCCACAATCACGTCTCCGCCGATGTCTCACGAGATCATATATTCTGTTCGGCGACAAGCACTGCTTAGTTTTGGAACGTCGTTTTGCATAGGAAAAGCCAGCGAAGAGGCAGGGTGGGGGAAAACCTGATAGCTCAATCCTTTCACCTCCTGCTGCATCAGAAGTGGTGTATGGCCGAGCATCATCTCATAAAGCGATCGCCGATTTCCAGAAAGCCACTTCCAATTCGGCATATTACATGTCCGATGCTACTGCTTCTTGAAAGGGTTTTGTGAAAGGAACAGCTTTGCTTTGTTTTGGAGCTCTTTACATGTGTATCTTTGTTAATCTCAGTTAAGACGATCAAGCAATCTCACTTCCCATTGCAAGAAATGACACGATAGAGAAAACCCCGTCGTAAAAGCAAAGAGAAACACTTTTCATATGCCACTCCACCTGCTGATCTTTCAATTCGCACAACGTTCTCTTCCTCGCCTTTTCATCAGAGCTATCAATCCGAGATGTTCTGCAACGGTTGTTTTTCTAATAACCAGCTGCCATGCTGCCTCTTGAATCCGTCAAACGATGGACGGGATCTCCCCACAAGCGCCAACAGTTTGGTAATTTGATGGGAAAGGTGAGCGTGGGTCATACACAACCACACTTAATCATCATCGAAAGCACTGAGCCATTCAGCCGCATGTTATCATATTAGGCCTTCATTTCTGATCCCATATTTTATAAGGTGATTTTGTATTACTCGCATTCCCACTGAACTTTAACTAGATTCACCACGCCTCTTTCCGGCCGTTTCTACATCTTCCGTATCCGAAGAGAATTCTTGGGGGGAGGTTTCTTATTCATGCTTCACAAATCTATTAAAAAAATGAACATATGTCTCTAGGAGGCCTGCTCGCCTGGCCAGCGGTGTGGCGTCACTTATTGGCTGCAACAATGCAAAACCACGGGCCTCAGTACCCTAATGGAAGCGCATTGTGACCGGCAGCGTCATCGACGCTCGTCCGGTCAATCAAGTGATCAAGTGATGTCTCTAGGAGGGCGTACGGGCTGTTCCGCACATCCATCAAAATGCCATATATACAATGATGACGTGCGATAAAGGCGTGTCTTGCTCGAAGGAAGGCGCGTATTATACTCTTTATGTAAGAAACATGGATTCTCATGAAGAGCAACACGACAGCCCGATAACAGCAACAAGGCGTGTGTTTCAACACGTTGGCTATGCATCACATTCATCAGCCAAAAGTTGTCACTTCATTTCCTTTATAAGTTTTCGGGACAAGTGACAGAGCAACTACTCCGGGTACCCTGTCTGTTTTATAAACATCGCCTTTCAACAGTTAATGACCGCTGGATTAAACGTTCCTTTTCTCACTCAGCGCAGCCACTGCGACAATTCATACTTAAGAGTGAAGAATCCATATGGCTGCTGCCATGGTTATATATAAATATAAATAAATAAATAGATATATGATACAGGATGGGTAGCTTTTTATTTTCCAGGAGGTATCTGTCTGCAACAAGAGTCATCTGAAGAAGAGTTTAATGAAAATAAAACGATCAAACAAGAATATCAGCCCATCGCATGCAAACGACTGCTTGGATTTGGAANGATACAGGATGGGTAGCTTTTTATTTTCCAGGAGGTATCTGTCTGCAACAAGAGTCATCTGAAGAAGAGTTTAATGAAAATAAAACGATCAAACAAGAATATCAGCCCATCGCATGCAAACGACTGCTTGGATTTGGAACAAATGTGTAGTATCTGTGTTATGTCCGCTAAATTTTCAGTGAGGTAGCGAATCGTATGCGAAAACAAATATTCGCAGCAGTCAACTCAGAACAGCTTTCCATGAAAAGATCACGAAAAACGCCAATGAAAAAAAATATGAAGTTCATATTTTGATTTCTATTCAAAACGCTCCATTTTTTGAAATTTTCCTTGCCAATGATGAATCGCAAATCCGAGCTCGAATATGTTGCCTTCAATTTATCTTACAAATGCTCGACTTTACACTGTCTCAGAACTCCCCTGCCGCAAAAAGTTTTCTAAGCGGACATACTCGTTATCGGCTTCATCCATGAACAAGTGAATCAACAGATCACGACGGAGTGTTCGCAGACATCAGAAAGAATCTGCGACGGTGTCACTTTCAAAAGTCGCTAGGCTCAGCCGAATCCTAAAAAATCGCCTCGAAGAATTAATGAATAACGGAATTCAATTCAGAAGCACAGCTTTAAAATTGTTTGACAAGAAAAAAAGTTGTGGCAACCATTACACTCCAAATGAGTAAACATCGCAAAGTTCTTTTACGTGGGTATCAAATAACGAAATAGCCATTCGCTTAGCACAATCGCCAGGATTTCTGTAACGAAATGATTGTCGTATTACTTGAAGGTAAGTCAATCGGCTCGATCTTCACGAAGCCACCATGCTGAGAAAATTAGAACTAGAGTTAGTGGCCGCATTTTGAAAAAAAAAAAAACATGCGGCGGATACGTTAGGCAGCGGTTTACAGACAAATTCCAAAGAATCAAATTGCCGGCACGTCCCACGGTGTCTGACACTGATTTTCGCCATGATTCGCGTTTTTTTTTTTGTCGTGTCCGGCATTGACATTGTTTACACAAGTATCATGGCACTCCAGCCATAATACCTTATTAATTTGTTGGTAGCGGTTCTAATGCAGGCACCACCGTTTTGTTCCTCTCACTCATTACCCACGTTTCAGTCCCTTGGGCTAGGATCTTTCTTCTCTATTCATCTATTGTTACTGTTCGTTGATGTTCAGCGATCTATTTCGTGGACGCACTCTTCTTGTAACTGTATCATTGAAATGCCATAATCGCAGCTCCATTTAGCGGCTCCAGATTTCGTTTTATTCACCTAAGGCATTCGTGTCTTCGGCTATGTCTTAAGCTGTTGCTTCTTATTGTCGTTGGTAAGCGCATTAAGGTTTAGTTGCCCGAGTTTGTGGCTTATTTGAAGAAAATGTGCAAAGTGGTGGAGCTCTTGCTAAGCCAAGCCACTTAGATTATTGAAGAGTTTTCGCTATTACTCACTGCTGGACATCTCGGACAGTTTTGCGAACAGCAGGAATTTTTCAGTAGTCAACCCGAAACCAAAAACATTGAAGAACTTAGGAACAAAGTGTTCGCTAGCTGCAGAGCGCATCTTCCATTTCGTAGCTTCGCACAAACCACTACGAGTCATCACCGGTTACTCTTCACTTGTTGCCTTGATATCGTTGGTGCTTTAACAGGGCTGACTGGCTTGTAGTGGATTGTAACTCTTAGCCCTCTTCCCTTCAATAAACCGACAACCCTCGTATTTTCTTTTCTACTGTCTACATAGCAGCGTGCAACCCCTTCTGTAGACCAGATCTCTTGTTATAAAGTTGCTCAGCCCGCTTAGCCGAAAGAAACGAATGCCGGCTTCAAATAGGATACAACGAGGCGTTACCATTAAAAGCTTGGTGAAAGGTGAAATGCAAGGAAATCGTATAATACAGACAAAATGCGATGCAATTGTTTGCGCTAATATATGAGTGATCAGTGCATACAACAATAATGTGCGGATGCTCGTCGTGGTAAGAAGACTATTAGTCGAACGCACTTACCGGTCACTTCATCACATAAAACATCATCACTTCCGCACTCACCTGCTAGTCGACGAACTGCGCATTAGCATGCTGTTACGAGCAAAACGTGCCACTTCTCTTTGCTCGCCATTAAAACTACTCTTAAAGTTGTTTTCTGCATTGGGTTATTCCTATTCACGGCACACCCTCAAATAAGCTTTCTTCTCAACCAAAATTTCATTACAGTTAAAGCTCGAAAATTAACCTCCTCTCAACAAGACCTCGAATCAAACCTAAAATCCGAGATCAATAAACCTGAAGGTATTGCCGGAAATAATGCGACAATTCAAGTGCATTCGACAACTTTATAGGTTACCACCTGACGTCGGAAGAGGAACGAATGGCTGAATAACATGCCTTTCCCCGTACTAGAAACGACGAAGCCATCCGCAGTTGGAAAGTACAGACGAACGTAGTCGAAGAATGCCTACATATTGTGCTCTAGCTCAGCGTCCTACTGCTGACGCAATTCAAAATAGAAAGAAATTTCAACATTTCCAGTGAAAAAGAAATGAAATCATGGTCGGACTCACTGTATGCCGATATAAAACCAAGTCTGAACAATGCGCCAACCAATATAAAACCGAAATTTCCTATTCCTTTATGAAAAGCTTGTGTCAAATTCTGAAATACGCTAACCAACGAACTAAAGCATCCCAGAAACGTCGAACTTTCACTAATTAAAAGGCTGTCGGCAATTATTGTTACCTGTAAGAAATAAGCGTAAAAGTGCCGAATTAATATAACACTGCTTACGGAATGAATGAATGCTATGTGCCTCAAAACAGCTTCGACACAAGAGTGAATGTTAGTAAAGAGAGGTTAACGACTTCGCAAGTTCCACCAGCTCATAACGAGGGGACCTCGCCAAATAAGCTAACTCATAAACAGTCATCAACCTATACTTAAAAAGTTTCATCAAACCCCTAACTCATTCACCAAATAAACCACGTGATTCGAGTTAAGAATGTTCACCTCAGTTACCGATGTGACATCATTTGTCCCTTTTTCGGCTGCATCTCCATTGCCGTTGTTAGCAACTGCTTCTTCTGATGTTTGTTCGTCGCCTTCCTCTTCGGTTTCTGCCATAAAACCAACGTCGTCTCTGCCTTCTCTACTGAAAGCTTCATTGCGTTTATGATTGAAAATTGGGGAGGAATGCCTTCTCATAAGCTATTTTAAGTACTACCAATTTACTAGCTGCTGCTGAAAAAAATCTGTATCGCTCACTAATAAGTATATTTAATCGCCTTCTCTGATCATTTAACCAGCGCCTCACACTAAGTCATGAGTGTCACACGGTTGCAAATACCATG
>JAARMF010005698.1:0-11122 GCA_022844705.1 Toxascaris leonina
TTCAGAAGGAATAATATGACTTTTTGACGATGGGACGACATGCAGTGATTGTTCACCAGCAGCAAATGACGTTGTTGTTCCAGTTGTGATTTTGGCGAGATCACTGACGATATCAGACAGAGTAAGCATGATAGGCTGCGGCGCCTTTGTGAAGGCCATCGTAAGATGTTCGGCGATACCACTTAAAGCAGCCGTCACTGCCTCATTTACCATCTTCGCTATCTCCACTTTGAGTGCTTCGTCAATAACTTGAGGCACGTCGGGATGGCTCGCGACACCTTTCGCTTTAGTTGTAGACAGATCAGGAAGAGCGAGTTTGGTTTTCGGCGACCCGGGTGGGCTAATTTGCATGCTGCCATTGTCGGTCGATCGGCGTGATGCACTCTTCTTCAAACGTCGCTGACCCACCATGACGTCACAGTCGTAATCTGGTGTAGCACAGTGCTTCGCCAACGAATTCAAAACAGCCACTACGACAAAGCTAATCGAACGCAACCGCTCGCGAACAGAACACGAACAAAAACAATTGGAACTAGTTTAAAATTCGATGCTTAAGACGGACGAGAAGTTACTGCATTTAAAAGATATGCACGTCATACGGCGGCTCTGAACACAGAAGAATGAACTTTTTGACTTTTATAGACTGTTAGCTCATTCAAAACGCACCATTTTGCGTTCGCTACTTTTCGGCTAACTATATAAACACCTAAAGTTATGTGTATCTTTTTTTGTGAAAACGCGAAATATCCTCGCAAATATTTGCAAAAAACGGAACGAAATGAAAATATCATGCAAAAGCTCACGGTAGGACATTGCAGAAATCGATGATTAAATGCAAAACAAGTGAGAAAAATCCACCCGATGAGAAAGTGCATTTAATTTTGCAGAAACCTTCATTGACAAAGTGGAAAGTTCAGAAGGAACCTTCTGCAAGAATATGAGCAAAAGAGAAATGTTAGGAAAGGTGCAGTGCTCAAAAATAGAAGCTGTAATATTTGGAACTGACATATGACAGTTTAAAAATAGGCGCACAAAAATTCGCTTCAACTCAATGATATTTACAGCACAAAGGATATTGCACATTTAGCTTGTGTTGCTAGCAGTAAATAGGTATAAGTATTAATAATTCCCTAAGGACAAATGCAAAAACAAAATCGGCACTGTGCACAACACTACAGCGTCGTCTTTTGAGACATTCCTTCATCAACTTTTTGACTGATTGGAAGAATGTCGCATTAGCCCTTCCTCGCAAACACTGCCATTTGTTTTGCTAAAGATAAGTTTAAATACACAAATGAATCGTCATCATAACTCTTCAAACATACGTCATCATCGAAGATAAAGTAATACAAAGTTGTGCTGTTATATCTGGCATTGTGTTGATGTACGTCATTCACGAATAAACGAGGTTGGTGAGGAAATATGTAACGCCTTATCGGATAGGAATTCTCTTAACATCTTATTCCTCTTAAAGAACAATAAATGAAACAACTAGCGGAGGGGGGGGGGGGGGGGGGAGAAGAGGGGATCATTTCTGTATCAGCCGTAAACAGGTCTTTTCGCTAAACTCCCCACACTGAAATAAAATCTCTGTCGAGAATTCATATCAGATCACACTACACTCCTTCCGCTGTATACAGTGAAAGAATTTTGCAATCTTCCAGAAAATCGTGGGCCAGAAATAGGGGTATCAAGCTTACATATCGTTAAAGCGTGTCGACCCTTTGATCTTTGGTCGCAGTGATTGACAAGCGGCACCACACCTGATCACGACATTACTCGATGGGGACAGATAGAACAAGAAACGAGAAGGAAGCGACTTGATTCAGACTGCAGTAACTTCTTTACTGCCACCCAAAGCAGATTGGTCGCTTAATATAATGATCTGAAGCTCAAAGAAATCGGAGTGGATGGAGGGCCAAAAACTTAACAAAGGTGTTCTTATCCCTTATACCAACTGAAATAAAGAAGACGAGAAGTGTGTCAATCTACCTTCCAAATTTATTGAGCTCCGAAAGATCACGAACTGATTTAAAAAATTATTCACCTCGAAAACTAATGTCACTTGATCACTTGATTGACCGGACTATCAAACGTCGATGGCGCTGCCGGTCAGAATGCGCTTCTATTCCGTTCTCGATATCGCCTGCCTTTGCCATATCTTTCCCGCTGCTTCCTCAATATCGTTTCTCCACCTTCTTGGAGCGGAAACTAATGTATTCGATCAAAATCTATATTGGAATTCAGGAACCTATTACGAGATCACTCTATCGTTTAAAAGAAGAGGGAGGGGCCTAGGCGGGGACCAGATTCAGAAAATCCCCCTCAGAAGGGGAATTTCCACCGCTGGGTCTCTCGCATCGAAGATCCTTGCGGGAACATCGTGAAGGGGGGGGGGAGGGAGGGGGGTGGAGAGGGAGATCGATAATCAACCCCAAACACTAGATGGTTCTTAGTTAACAAAATGCCACGAGTGAAACAACGTGCCTTTCGGATTGGAAACAACTGACGAACTCAAAACTTCGCAAACTGTGGAACACAAAATACTCATGACAAAGTTTATTTCAGATCGGTATGAATGAATGAACGAATGAAGACGAAACAGACAGCACGACAAATGACACATGCAACGTCAGCAATTAGTTAGAGGGAAAAGAAACAGGCCAGAGATGAAAACGGATGAATACAACACAAGGGTCGAAAACTACAATGAAGGATCGACACGAACGTCACAAATACGACAACATCAAAGGCTTCTGGAATATTTTCATAAAGAAGAACTCAAGATAACCAAAACCACCACAAAGAGCCCTTCCAAGTCCATTTCAGCAAATTCTCCTCCCCTCACCTCTGCAAATTCTTCCGTCTTCCATTCCCCACGATCCATATTCAGATCTTCTTACTTTAACCGTACAACTTACATCACTTATTTTGCCTTATCATGTGTCTGAAGAAATTATTGGTCCAATCTGTTTACTTACTTTATACGATATTACTAACAACTTTCTTTTTTTACATCGATACATCGACTCATCCACCGTTTCGTCTGTTATGACTTGTTCCCCCAGTTCTCTACTTAAACAAACAGAAAAAATTGTGGTCGCTGCAGAAATGTGCTGAAAAACGAAAAATCCAACCATATAAAAAATTCAACCAGTAGTAAGAACTCTGAGCGCCAAAATCAGTTGGAATAAAGGATGAAGCACGCGAAGAAAGGTAATGGACACAAAAGAAGGAGCGGTCAAATTACGGAATAAAACATCGGCACTAACGTGAAAATTGTGAACCACGACAAAACCATGATAATCGAATTGGGCAGTTGGAAATGATGGTCGGATGGAAGCAGAATTGCCGGATTCGGACGTCTTTCTAAGAATTCCCCAGGCACTCTCAGCCTAAGGGCATGCGAACGCTGGTTATGAAAAGTCTCCGAACCAATTTCGAATCTTTTAAAGCAGTCTCATCAAACCGCCAACTGCCTCCTTTCGCGTTACCACATTATATTTGTAGACTTAGGGAAGGAGCAAATTCATAAGACGATTCCAGGCTAATGGAGCTTGAACGATGATCGCATCTCAGAATAAACTGTTTCTGACTACATTTAAACCACCTCGCGGTTCCTACCCTCTCTTTTCATCATTACCCCTCCCCCCCCCCCCCATCTCCTAACACTCCTCAGGTCGCATGAGAACATCAAACAACACAGTGGTGCCGTCATATCATAAAAAGAAAATGAATTCTGCTGATACCATTCGACCGCAAATCTCGATTACAGTAGCTTCTTTTTCGAAAAACTCAGCGATGAAATAGAAAATCGCGCACGCAAGACGTCTCGTCCGATAGCGAGCGATGACCAACGCACAAAAGTGCGACCCCTCGGAGGCCGATCGCCCCCTCAGTCTAGCATTCAGCCAGTACGATGGGAGTGGCACTCCGCAGACAAAGACCGACGCTCCATGGCCAATAGCCGGTACGATGGTTGATTAGTGCAGGAGGTCTTCGCAAGGCGAACTGTGGCGCTGTTTTGCGCGCAAACTCGCACAATGCCGTCAAATGCAGAAACCTGAAACCAGCAATCGACCTACAATTCGAAGCCTCAAAACTGAAACTAACAACTAAAACTAGCCTGGTGTTCGAAGCTTTGAAACTGGAATTAGAAACTAGTTCTGGAGTTGAGACCCCAAGTTTTGGGAAACTGGAAAATGAGCTGCCTGGGTGTAAATGCATACCGGCTACGATAAGCACAAATAACCGGGATGGAAGCACCAACTGTAACCTAACTGTTCAACTGTAACCTTAACCTAGAGCCTGCTTTCGCACTTGACTGACTCATTACAATGAAGTGGTCGAGAAACAAGATTGAGCGTAGATGTGCATATGTGTCGCCTTCGGTACGCACGTGGAACAACCGCTTACAGCTACAATTTAATAAACTCAGTTCATTTCATCAACTGGAAGAATGAACCGCTGCGATACTCAGTCCGTCAACTGCAAACTGCTCAACGGAGTGCTATGTCGTTGCAGAAAAAGTACATTTGCCAAAGATTTCCCAAAACAAAATACCTGTACTCCCGGGACTTCGTACTGTGACTTTCGGAAGATGACAACAGCGTGAGATAAAGTTGACCGTGATTCACTCAAAACGCGAACGTTTGCAATCAACTAATGCAGCACTAACATAAGCTGCAGGTGATTTACTAAAAACAACCTTCTTTTGGCGAAGAACATCAGAGAAGGTGTCGCTATACCCAAGCAGTCCATCCTTCGTACATGAGCGCCAGGTTACTCAGGCTTGTTGCCTCTCGAATCAATGCATCCGCCTGAAAGAAAAAAATAAATGTGAGCATTTCAACTTGCTCCTGTTCCCACTACGCAAAGATGCATGAAGTGTAGAAGGCAATTCCAGCTGACAAGGCTTTCATTTCCTCCATGACACTCTGCTAAAGCACTCCATTAACGTTGCCGTAATATTTTCCCACGTGCAGGTTAAATGGCAACCCTCAAGCACCAATGTATTAGTCAACTGTGCTGATGTTTCTGTAAGGAAGATTCATTTTCGATTCTAGCGATGATGAGGATTTCAGTTCAAAAGCAGTGTCGGATCAACCCGATCCCGCTTCATAGTCTGACATAACTCTCCCCACTACATTTCGTCCATCGCATCATTGAAACTTTTGTCTCGCTGCGAAGGATGCTCTTTCGAAATCTGGGTGTATGCAAACAAATCGTTTATACTCACACTGACTTTATACACAGCTAGACAAGCCGGTTAAACTGCGATTTTTTTAAAGTCGGACCTGATGAAATTCCTTTTTTCTCTTACTTTTATCTTCCTCTTAGTTCCCCTCCGTTTATTTAACAGTCCGTCTGCACAAACAAGGGGCGCACCTGATTCTCGTGGAGCTGGTGGCGGATTATGCTTTGCAACCTGGCTTCTTCACCACACAGCAGCAACAAAAAAAAAAAACCAAAATTTTGTAGCAGAAAAAAACTTCGAAGAGAACAGCAAAATTTGTCCAAACATCTCGCTTGCTCAGTTATTGCCCAAAACTTTCAACAACAGGATTCAATAAGGCCCCG
Source organism: Toxascaris leonina (assembly GCA_022844705.1). Classification (NCBI taxonomy): domain Eukaryota; kingdom Metazoa; phylum Nematoda; class Chromadorea; order Rhabditida; family Ascarididae; genus Toxascaris; species Toxascaris leonina. The sequence goes on from JAARMF010005698.1 coordinate 5,581, forward strand.
TTTGTAATAAAAAGAGAGCTAAGAACTATTCTTTGGGCAGAAATCGATGAGCTACCGTGCCACATGGCTTCTCAACTCGCACGACCCACGTGACAAACGAAGTCTTTAATACGACGTTAACGTAAGCCATTTCCTGCTGTCCGTTAATGAAGAACCAATAAACATATAAAATAAATACGCAATAAAAGGAACCCGACGTCTTCCAAATTTGCAGCCTCTCTCTACCACATTACGCGTTGTAAAAATCAAGTTTCTAACAAATTCCTATCGAAAAACGCGATACATAACAGTGACTTCCACTTCAGGCGGCCCTATGAAGTAGATGAATATGAAGAAACCCGTAGGCTAATAGCATCCAAAGTTCTGTTCCTCCCCGTACGCTGCAGTACGTAAAAGTAGCATAAACTGAGTAGCCATAATATATCGTAAAGAGGAGACGACGAGTGCAATGAGAACAGGAAGGGACCTGTTCAACGGGTGTCATCGGTTTCCGGACTGTGTTAGCACCGAACGCAATGCCGCTGTCTTCATCGTTGGTGCTCATCACTTCGAAATCACGTCCCTCGAGCTTTTGCCGAACTTTTCGTGAAACATTCTTTGCCTGCGCATTTTGCTCTTGTTGCTGTTTGAAGTGCGGTGTTGCTCCTGAAGCTCACACATTACAGCGATGACGAAAGAGCGGAAATAAAAGTGTCAAGCGCAAGAGATTGGCTTATTTTCTCTCCGTTTTCTAAAGAACGGTATCATTCACTGTGTCAGCAGCTCATGATCCCTTCTCTTCCTCTAACCTTTCATAACATAATGCGTGACCACTGACTCCAGAACAAACCTGATTTGAGTTTTGACCTTGCTCGATATGGCATGGTTCTTCCCCAGCGACTGAATTTCCACAGTCACATAATCACCATGTTCGTATGAAGCATATTCATGTGAGAAATATCTCAAAATTTCACGTCATTTCACTCCACCTGTATGCAACTAGGACTTATCCAGTGCTCAGTCGTTCAACTTTTTGCCAACAGCCTTTCGAATCACCAACTAACCACGCATGTGTGCCACCGAAAACCGACGTAGGGACGACTGACGTTAATAAGCGTGCGTTGACGAGTTCATCTCAAATCCTGATTGTATTAAAAGTGGACAGAACGCAGGATGGCGTACAGCTATGCCCGTCTCCGACAGTGTGATAAGAAGAGAATGCAAGAGAGTCCGCAAAATTTCAAACAGTTTTTACTAAGCTCGATTTTTAACTCCTGTTTCCCCTTCTTCCCTCTTGCGTGCATCTCCCCCTCTTATTCAAGGGAATGCGTTACTGCATTCCTGCTTCTCCGATCGAGCATACAGCAAACAAGTTTCAAAACAGGAAAACAAGTACAGCACGAGATGAAAGTTTGTTAATAGATTCCACAAAAGAAACCTTCAAATCCAGGTGGCGGCACTGGCAAACTTTCGGTACATGGCGATAACAGCGTGCCCTCGCCCTTATCCAATAGAAAAAGCTCGTCATAAACTCTAAACAGATCAATTACTCGAATAAATTTACACAAGCTTTTGCCGCCACAGGTGCATCATTGAATTTCGTAGAGAAACAAATGCTGTTTACACTGCATTTCGCATCATCTTTCTCTCGACGACCATTTCAAAATGCCGCAAATATCGATTACAAGTGCCTCTTCAGTAAGTAGGGCAAAACATTCCAAGCTGGTAGCCGATGTTCTTTTTTGATGCCTTTCGCAGTCTATCTTTATCCGCAGCCCACACATCATAGGATGACTCGAAAATCTCGTCCTCAATTTCAAGTCCCCTTCAGAGGTTTGGAAAAATTACATCACATACTCTTTAGACGTCCCTTCGCCAAATTTTGTAAAACCGTAAGACCTGAAACTTGCAAACTACCAACATCGTAACCAACACTGGTGTTTAAAATGGCGAAGCAGAATGGCGCCTTTTCTCGTTTAGAATAATCGAAAAGGGTGCAGTACGCGATTAAATGCTTTATTGCACAAGTATAAACGCCAAGCCAAAATGGAAAGCCGCACACTACAGCTAAGATCAATACACGGAAATAATAGACCAGCCATACTAACACAAAAGCTTAGCCACAGACAGTTTTCGTGAAATGTCCCTCGTCCTCTGCTCTGCCTCTTCCTTCCCTCAGTCACACCAGTGAAGGACATATTAAAGCACGATATCCCGAAGCAATAGACTGCCACCACCAGACTGAGGAACAAGCTACCAGAGGCAAAATAACTCAGCAAATTAAACTGTGATGAAAGATAAACAGTATAGGGCCAGCAAGGAACAGCAGAGAAGTTAGAGCGAAAGAAAAGAGCTACACTTACTGATGGATGCTTTCAAGGACAGATCTGAAGTGTCGAATGCACGCAGGCAAATCGACTCCTGCTTCGTCCAAAAGTTTATGCCCTTTTATTAGCGGTTCACTGAAGGATTCCTTGTAGAAGCGCACATATGTTCGAAAGCGATCATCTACCTACAAATGCAACAACAACCATGGATCAGAACTATTTGTTGATGTATAACAGAATTTTTTCGAAGCTCCTGTGTATACAGCAGAAGAAATTGAACAATGACGAACAAATGGAATGACAAACACTTGTGGCTCGAATGTTAAGCTGAGCTTTAAACCCTGGTTTGCAACAGATATAAACAAAGTGTTAAGCTCCGCTCAAATATACGAACGTCCCGAAGAAGGTAACGGAAGAAACTGCTATCTAATTGAATAAGAGTGAGACAAACATGGGCCAACGATCTCAGCAGTGGCCTGATGTCGTGCAGCATATCGTGGTGTAACGAGATCGCCTGCTTCAGTTCCCTGCCTGCTTCCACTCTTTCGCTTTCGAGGACACTTTCTCCTCCTTTGAGCGGAACACCGAATTCACGCTGTTCCTCACGATATTTGTGCGTCTTTTCGAGTACATCAGTGACTCGTGTAAGAGCGTTGAACAATCGCTCTCTGAATTTCACTGCTTTATGCCCACAAATCCAAGCTCTTGATTGAAATTATATCGAACAATTCCTTCTACCATTATAAATAACGTGTATAGCTGCACTGTGTTCGAGTGATCGAAGTGTCGATGCCAGCAGACAGGCGGACGGAAGAAAGGAAGGATACATGCTTTAGAAATCGATTCCATATGGATTTTTAAAAGTTCAGTAGAAGGAAGGTCAGCGAATTTCGATTGATCAGCCGCTTCCGCAAGCTTCTGCAGCAAGTAACTTTACGACATATGGCAGAAAATACTCACTAATGTTTTCACATATATCAGTGTAACCGTTACACGAAGATGCAAAATATTTTCCCTAAAATACAACTAAAGATGCAAAATTTCAAAACATTCTCCAATTATCATTTCCAAGCGTCTCTACACAAATTCACTTCGTACAACATTCTCATGCATTCATTAGCAAACGACAGTTTTACAGATCTTGTGGAGCTTGAGCGAAATTTGTGTCTCACGGAATAAACAATGCAAAACAAGCGGAATATTTCAGTTGGGTGGCAGCGAAATAACCACAGACTGCCCGTCGGCATCTTCAGAAAGTGTTTCATTGAAAGAGACAGTTAGATCGACGGTCCAAAGAACTTCCACTTCAGCTCAGTTATCAAGGTGTCAGATGGCTGATACTCACGTTGCATATTCAAATCTTAGCTTTCATATAAGTTCCAATGCGGAACTCGACGAATTACCAACGTACCTGTTTTTGAGCCATGCCACATGCATCTCCTTGATGCGTACCGCAAACAACGCGCGAGCTAGAGGATGTGCAGCTTCAGCACGTGCGTCTGTTCCTGAATAAAAGATACTATGGACAAAGATAAGCTGATGCTTTCATAATGCAAATCAAAGTTCCACATGGAATGCAAATCAACGCACCACCAAATTCGTAGTAGTGCTCCTAGAAAGCAGGACTGAAGCGGTTAAAGATAAGAAGCTGCGCTGTACCATTCAAGAGTCTTCTGGGACATGTCCACTTGGCCTCCACAAGATTTTCCGACCTAATTTTAAAACACTTGCAACATCTAAATAAAACTCCAATACATCTCGATCTAAACAAAGATCTTTTTCTGCAAAACAATCACCAGCCAATGGTTATCTGCACCAACTATTGCGCCTTTTCATTTTCACGTCTTCTAATATAAGATAGTGTATAACACATTCTCCATACTCACAAATCGGCAGGACACAAACAGTAAATCTAGCGCTTTCCATTATCTATTCGCAACTGCTCAAATAGTGGTTCTTATAGATTATATGTGGGCCGTGGATTGACGGTCGAAGAAGTAAGTCCATTTTTAGAGATGAGGCCGAGAACACCTGCCAGAGAATAAAGCATATGCGAGCACAACGGAATTATAGCACTGATCGATGAAGAGAAAGAAAAAGATGAATGAACAACGCAATAAGCTCACATCGGGGCCAAAATGAACCTTTATAAAAGATTTGAGTTGACGATTCAACACTTTCTACTAGGTCAGAGCTAACAATGTACAGCAGAACATTGATTGCCCAACTGCTAGCCACAGATTCGCTTACGATCCAAAACAAAGCAAGAAAACCACTCCAAGTTTGTTTAATTCAAGTGACCACACCGTAGTGTCCGTCTTAGTGATCCCACCTATCGCTTCTCTATGTAATCTTCTGGTCATCGATCACAACGCATGAAAATTACCGTAAACAGCGAGTGTAGTAGCGACGCCAACGGTTGCGCTCGATACAAGATGATCGTGTGTGGCAGCCCAATCGACCAATGGATCATAGACAAACGCATCGAGGATCGTCAGCAGTGTCTCTTTTCCAGAACGCAACTTTGTCAATACGTGCTCACATGACAGTCGAAATGAACCCTTACAAAAGATCTGAGTTGATCGAATTAATCACTTTCTATTGCACTAAATCCAACAAAGTACTGCATTAGCCTTCGCCTTGTTAGTAGGAATGCCATTGAACTCACCCCCATTAGCTTATAATCTCATACCAACGACAACCCGTTAGTTTCTTATACAGCCTCTTCGGCTCCCATCCTGTCCATGCATTCAAGCATAACCTTCCATATGGAGACCATATTCCAACACTCTCTTCTCGGTTTTCCTGGCAAGTTCCTCGAATAAAGTTCACATGACTATATGTTCGTGGGTGTATAACAATATCTTTACTATGCAGCATTCGAAAATGTTAACTATATGCACAACTGGATATAAGTATATCAACGACACAGCTAAACCCACTTCTCTGTTCAATTCTAGTCACGTTATGTGCCAAAATCGTTCACATCGTTGATCAGCGTGTTAAAAATGAAGCGAACCTCAATTTGAGTTGGACCCAAAGCATGAACCAAGTTGCCCGTGAGTCGGAAAGGAACCGTTTCCGGCACACGTAAACTTCGTCCCTGAAATACAGCTTATACTATGAAATAGTAATAGGCCACTTGCAGCAGCGTAAAAAAGTCCACACTCAAGAAACAATTACTTCATGTGAACAGGAAATGATGTGCAATACAATCTTTGGAAATAACTGTGGTA
>JAARMF010005700.1:0-11111 GCA_022844705.1 Toxascaris leonina
GCAACTGAAGCAATTGAAGCAGATTCTTCTGGCCACTGTCTATACCTTATGGTGCATTCAGAGGCGAATTTTCCGCAGATGTGCTGTCCCGTCAGGGAGTACTTATGTTAAGAACTTTTGAGAACTAATCTAACCATGTGAATATCGTTCTTAGGTATACATAATTTTATCCAGAATTCTTTCACAGATGAGTGGAAACAACACTGTCTGAATGAAAAAAAAGGGATTTAATAGAAGCATCACTCGAATTAGAAGGCTTTTTGCTCCGTATTTATGAAACGGCTCCTGAAACTGCATTAAAGGCATTCGAATGCAGCAGTTGAGATGCAGCAGCTCATATGGCAAATAGGACCGTTCGTCTTCTTTGAATGTTCAAAGCAAGAAGTGCAATGTCTGACTTCATGATGATCGTGTGCATAAAATTGCTAATTTTGCCATTTTACTGATTTAAGAAACACTATGGATCCGAGCTCGAATTAGACGATAGTTTGGATCGTTCCAGTGTGGCATCAGAATGCGTAAGTTTTTTTTTTTTTTTTGTGGTGGTAATTTTTCATGATTGGACAAGCCACCCAAGCACGATTGGTTTCCTATTTTCCGCCAAGAACATTTTGAACTTTTCATTTCGAAATACTGTTTGTTTTTGATGAGAACTCTGGAGTTTCTGAGAGTGTTTTCAATAAATAATATTTCGCTTTGTATTGGTAGCCACTAAAGCACCTTCCCGAACAGTCTGCATCTTCTAAATGTTGGCACCGAAACGTTTCGGTTATTTTTCGAGAGAATCTAACATCGATCGCTATCTTTTTTGCCACTTCAGCGATAGTGGCAATGTCTGGGCATTGTTTCATTTGCTTTTAAAGAAAATAGACGAGATTTAAACGGAATTTCAAAAAATGGCCATAAATGGCCACTTTAATATTTGGCCATAAATGGCCATTTTAATATTTGGCCATAAATATTTGTGACATTTGTGGCAACAGTGGCTGTTGTATATATTTAGGCTTTAGGAAACGGTGGTTATTTTCTTGACTAAAGTCGTAGCATTTCATCATGAGAATAGAACATCGTTGGATTTTTATTCTTCCACATTTCTTTGCATACTTCATTGTATGGCAATTGCAACGGCAAAAATCTGCTCCGAATACGACTTCGTTCAGGCCGTTCGTTAACTCATATCCCCACCCATTTCGTGTAATCGTCGAAAAACAGAAATGGATGCCTTTTGGCAATTTCAACAAAAATGTATAGTTGCTTTTATACATTTGAATGTTGTTTATGGTTTGCGGAAATTTTCGGAATTTTGCAGCCGCGCAGTTACGTTCGTAGTGCTAACTTATACCGGAGGTGAAGCAGATTCTTTTTGTTGGGTTCTTTCATTTCTCGCCTTAATATAGACGACTCACTTTAGAAGCTCAATATTACGAGAAATTTCTTTTTTTTCGAATCTGATAAAATGAGGTAATAGCTTGAAGCAGATGCTCAATTGAATTTAAAGCAACTATCTCATTCTATTAGATTCGAAAAAGGAATTGCTCTAGTTATTGATGCTTTGAAGGATTCTGGAACGAACCCATTTGAGGAACAAAACCATCGCCCAGAAAGTGCGACAAGCGCTCGAGAGGACCTTATTGCGCAGGATTCCATGGGCATCGATTCAGGAGAGGTGAGTTATTCTTTCATGGCAGGATCCGTTTGGTAAATGATGGATCCACGTGCATTCTATTCATTGGCATGTCCAAAATGAGCGAGTAGGGAGGGGGGGGATCGGAGGGTGAGACTAGATATTTTCATCGTATCAAATTGGATGTCATGTCGTCTCAATTGCCATTTTTTGGCAGCTATTTGTAGCGATCTGACGCGAAAATAATTATCATTAGTATTCAAAGAATATTGGAAGTTGGAAAGTGTTCTCCGGACGTTTCAACTTGCTCCTCTCCATGCTTCACATATCCAATCATCATATCGCACTTGGAACGATTCACATCATTGCTTCGAGTTCAGTTAGAGAGTATACTCGTTACGTGAGTTGTTATTGGGCACTGATATAATGAATTTATGAAAGTGTTTTGCCTTAGCTCGATGTCGAGGACGAGCAAGCTAGTATGGCAGCTGAAACGAAGGCGGTGATTGATGATTCGTCGAGCGACGACGACGATAAAGAGGTTAGTTATTAGTTGGGGTTTTGATGAAAAAACTTAATGAATTCATTGTCTGTTTTATAAGCTTTCGGCTGCTGTTGAAGATATCTTTTTTTTCTCATCGAGTAAGTAACAATTGATTCAAGCGGAAAGGATAAGGCCGTTTCGCCTTGCAGAAAGACGAACCTTCGCAATAACCTACAACTGCGGAATAAAATGGGTTGTTGCCAGGTGTACATATTGCTGTTGCATCGTTCTTTTCCTATACGAAAGATTTTCGTATCGAAATTTCGAGGAATGTCGCTAAGAATTTTTTCTGCAAATTTAGCAGTTTCATCTATAAACTTCATGCATTGTTAGGCATTTCATCAGATCAATTAGCCATGTGGGAATAAATGAGTGAAAACTTAATCTTGCAGATAATAGTTCGAAGGAGAAAGCGAATGGTCAGGGACGTATCACCACCATCGTTCGGAGATGTTGAGAGTTCGGTCAAATCGAGTGCCCCATCAACCAAGAAACGTATAGTGCTAAGCGATGACGAGGACTAAGATTTATGGGCCGTATCCGACCTACTTTAACATCTTTATAGAAGAGTAAGAGAATGCTGCTGCGTCGATATGTGCGGCTTATATCTTGGTCTGGGGAGGGGCGTGGAAAATCAGAATACCATGGGTCAAAGGTTATACGGAATTAAAGCATTGGTTTGTTTCTCACAGAAAGTCAGATTTAAACGGAGCGCATTTCTTTCTCCCTGCTGCAATATATCAAAAATTGGTAGTTCGATTTTTATTGCGAGTCATCATTAATCATGTGTGAAATGGTGCAGCATCGATATGCCGTTTAAACACCCTCATTTAATTTGACCGCTTCATTGCTTGCGTTGTGGTGGCATTTGTTTTTTTATTATGCTTCTCATCTAAAAAGGCGCTTAGTTTGAAAGTTCTCTTCAGGGGGAGTCGTTGCGAGAATGGTGAGACTAAGGGAAATCTCGAGTGCCCGGCATCGATCCAGAGCCGGGCAGATTTTTAAAAGGTCATTGTTGAGTGAGCTTTTCGTATAGAAGGAATGTTGCTATGTGAGTGGGAAGAGTGTGCATTGTCTTTGAGGCCTCCGATTTACGGGATAACTAACAGATTTTGTCAGATAAGTTTAATTTTATTGCATAACTCCATTTATCCAAAAATATCATCCTCATCAAGAAATTCCGTTTGGTTGCTGCATCGAAAACATTTTTAAGTGTGTTTTTATTCGATTCATTGAGGAATAGGCCGCACTATTTAATATCTTTTGCAAATCGAAGGGCCATTCGTCACCTTGGGATTTTACATTGTGGATTTGTTGTTTCTTATATCACCTCAGTTGTTTGCGTGTTTGTTTTGTTGTGTCGGCAAGTGTTGTTCTGGCGTGTTTAGTGTTATTGAGATGTGTAAATACGGGCGGCATGACCTAACCAGTGAGATGCATCTGTCACTTGACCTATATCTCTTATATTAAATTGGATGAATTCGGTTTGATTCTTTTTGTGTTTCAGTTGCTATTGCTTTTGTTCATTAATTGTACAGTGATCATTCTTAAGAGAAGTGCTTCGCGCGTAATACCGCTAAAGTTTCTGACTTATGGGACTTTGGAAAGGGGGTAGAGGTCAAGATGTCAACTTTGATATGAGTGGCGAATTAGGAATGGGGAACAGAGTTCTCGCTACGTTTGTAGAAACTGGTTTGTTTTATAATGAATTTTGTTATTAAAGATATTTTTGTTGTTTTTGAGTATCTACACAGCTAGGTCGTCCTATAGGCTAAATGCAAAGTGTCACAACGGCCTCAATGGTACGTCGTCCAGTCAACTCCGAATCCTTCCTCCTTATGGTTATTTATGTCGCCTTCCGTGTGAGGCATTTGCCAACTAGGAGTATGGGATTGGCCCAACAGCGGGTTTCCGTTTTTTTGTTCGTTGTCGTTTTATGAATTCTTTTCTTGTTACTTAGTGGTATATTGGTGGGTTTTTTTATTATTATTTCTTGAGTTATTATGCAAATTCTTACGGCTGATATGCATTGCCAGTTCGAATAAACAGACCATCGCCAGGTGCCGATAATATTCATCCTATTGTATTTCAGAGTTCAAGTACTTCGGTTTTGCTTTCAAATGTGACGATAATTTGGAGCCTTCTCCTTGTGACATGTTAGGAGTCCTGCCTGAGATGCTGACATCATGCGAATCAGATGGCTGAGTGAGGTGTAACGAAAACAGGTGCAACCTGTGCTGAGATTTTAACACAACCAGTGTTACGTTTCATCATGATTCCAAGCGCCCATGCAAGTCGATGGCTAAAATGTCCCATTGCCTTATTTTACTGATTCCAGATTTACTAGATCAAACCGCATTAAGGAATGTTTTGAGAGTTGTGGTCTACTGAGAGAGTAGTTCAAGAAGATTAAAGATCACTGCATAGATCGTAGTCGGTGAGTGGTGCGAAATGTTGTTAGATGGATAAGTGGTGCTTTTCAGTGGGCGCCAAGCTTTCTTCGACCTGCTGAATTATTAGGACAGCGCTTGCGAATGCTCCTCTTTCGTTGCTTATCAACGGTCTTACGAGTTTGGCGAAGCCGGCAATTTCATCTCAAGAATAGCACAAGCCACGAAAGTGCAAACTTGTAAGCGTTATTTCTGTCATAGGTGGTATTTTCTACATATTTCCAGCTTTTCTTTTGGGTTCTGTGAGATAGTCATATAAAATAGTATCTGTAACATTGCTATGAAAGCAGTCGTGAGTAGTTTAGCGCGCTTTTTGAGGGAAGATTTTGTAAAGCAGCCCGAAGGTTTGGATAGTCTTGAATGATGAAGCATGAAAGCTATCATTTGATGCGTGGTGAATACGACGGTNAGTATCGAAGTTTGCGTGGTGAATACGACGGTTGGCACTTGGTTTACGACTTACATTCTTCAAAGATTGCGATCGCCGAGCTTCTACGGACTTTCAGATTTATTAGAGTTCTAGTGTTGAAAATTGAGCGCAAAACTAGATGAAATACGAAACGCTAGGTTACAGACTACTGATTTTCAAGCGAAAATTGATCATCTAGGCTATTATCCGAGAAGTCATGTCGGATCGGCAGCCAAATTTCGAAGCAACCTATATTTCAGCGTTCCCTTGCCATTGACATCCGAGAGACTCGAGCTGAAAGCCCTGAGCTAGAATCAGCGATTGGCGATGACACGCGCATTCCCAGAATTGGAAGACAATATTGGTAGTGGAGCCATTCGAGCCGAGGAATTTTATGGATGCGAGTAAACAACGTAGTTATAGATTGAACATAGGCCTTGGCACTTTCCTGTGTTCGATAGGTCGTGTAGGCAAAGCAAGTTGATCGTTGTATTCTCATATTTTGACCAAAACAGTAAGTCGGTGGCCGTTTCGAATTCTACGCCATGCTAAATACAGGAGAAATCTGACATGTACTTATGGACCATCCACGAAAGTGCTGTAGTCGTGGCCATGCAGTAGATGATGGTGTCTATCTGTCAGGAGATTCCTCCACTGCTTTGATGTGTGCAGAAATGCCCGTTCATTTTTCTGCTTGTCTTGGATCTTGAAAAAAAAAAAAACTTCTGTTTGCTGTTGTTTGGTCTTTTCCCATCATAGCATTTCATCGGATACACTGACCGTTATTGTCATCAGATTATTCAATATTAAAATCTTCAGATTGTCAGCTTAATGGTGATAGCTAGCGGCCGAACATCTCTCGATCGTCATGTTGTCGTCAATTGTGCTTATAGATAATGAAACGCAAGCGTTGCCAACATATTCCAATTCATCATGACAATGTGCTGCCTAGCGACTATATGAATGGTCGATAAAAGAGCGCATCAAAACGTATGCTTTTATCTTGCTATACTGCTGTGTGGTTTATTGCGGGTGACTTTTCAACTACAAGAAATTATTGCATTATTACTCGAAAGAGGAGGAAATATACCTGTATGTAGTAGTTGCGCCTAGTTGCTAGGTAAAACGATATGCAAAACTTCAAAAGCTAATGGCAATTGCGAGCGAATAATTGAGCTCCTTATGGAGTGGATTTCATCTATTTTATTAGCAATTTTCAGGTAAGAATAAATTGACGGATATAGTGGATATGCTCAAGTTTATGGAACAGGTAATCGTTTTCAATCATTTCCTATGCATCAGTTTTCAATTGTTATAAGCTGATTGAGATTGTTCGAGTCGATCGCATTTTTGATACTATCAAATCTTATTGTAGTCTCGAAAAGATTCCGTCCATTTTAATGGTGAGTCCGTGACAGTTAATCTTCAGAATTCCACAAATTTTTATAGCAGACGATATAGTCGATGTATACTAAATGTGGATGTTGGAATCATAAATAGGTCCCATCATTGTCCATTCTTGTCTAAGAAATTTGGAATATTCAGGCTTAAAATCTCGAGCTAGGAACTGNNNGGAAATTCGAGAGATAAACTGTAGAAAGTCATTTTCGATATTGCGAAATTTGGATTCAGCTCGTTTTTTTTTTTGTGGAAAATTTTTCTCACTGACACGAAAAAAACTGAAAATTTTTTCTTAGCTAGTTGGAGTTATAGCGCTAACTATCAAGGGAATTCATTGTTTGTTCAGTGGCACAAAAAATTTAGAAAGAGAAGATTCGTAAAGCGCAAGCACTGTACGAACCATGGATGGATAATACGGTGATACTGGAAGAAACCAACGATTACGTACTACCATCTCCTCGACACGCAACTGCAAAGCATCGCAGTCAATTCACCTTCGACAGCGAATATGTTAAGATGGACTCAGTGACTCCAACTTCTGTATCTTGTTACTTTTTTCGGTATTTACGATGAGTGGTCAGACTCGTCTTCCGACATTTTCAGATATCATGCGAAAGACGCTAAGAATATATACGGAAGTCTAGTGTGTGGGATTATGCCACGTAGTGGAAGAGAACAAGCTAAATAGGGAGACGCTGGACACCTAAATGTTGACACCTAGCGCTCCTAATAGGTGGGCATCTGTACCGTGACCCGATGATCTTGCAAAAGTGCAAGTCGAGAATTTAGAGTAGTTGACCATGTGGAAAATAGCACAGCCATTCCTCAGTCTAGCAAAAAAAAAGCATCAAGACAAAATAAAATACATTTAAGTGCATGCGATTTTCCTTGTCCCGTGTTTAATCCCAATTACTTAGTATCTAAATTTTTTAATAACTGAGAGGCGCATCTTCAAAATGCCTGTTTTTAAGCGACGACTATACGTAAGCTTGATATGTGACTAAGGCATTGAATATAATGGTTTCATTAGTAGGTTAACAAATTAAACGCAAATAAAATATGTTGCATTGAAAAAGTTGTTAAAATTATTCCCAATCAACAGTTCCAGTGCATTATACGAAGAAGTCCTTGTTTTTTTCATCTGCGAATGATACAACCCTCATTCATTCAGTAATTCGGACACAGCTATTTGCTTCTAGCAGTAGAATATATTCCTTTTATTATTCTTTTATTATTCCTCACCACCTATCATCAAGTAGTAATTTTATGAGAAAATATAAGAATGACGATGGAATTGAAATGAAGTGAATGGCGAATAGTATTCACTCGCAGAAAATGAGTGATATCGATATCAGTTAAATTGAAGGTGTAATGCGTGGGGAAATTTTACAGCTATTTCCAAGCTTACCTCATTGGGCACTGAAACCTCTCCCACTCCATTATGCGTCTGCTATGCAGAAGGAGTGCCACTTCCTTATCAATGCCAATTGAAATCACTCCAATTATCAATGATTAGTTATTAGTGATAAGGTGGTAGTTCAGAGGTGAAATTATTTTTTCGTTCTTAGTTTCGCAAGTCGTTCTAAGTGTAGCTGTGTCATTTAATAAATGCGCCATTGATACTGTGAAAAAATTAGTTGCTGAGAATCGGCTCTATGTTGTTGAATGTTTTTTTTTGCGGTTCGCGTATTTCTGCAAGCCTTCCGGTATTCCGGCAAATGCATTTTGGAAATCTTCCCGATGTGCTCATCCTTTCCGCAAATTTTAGCGCAAAATCTACTGTATCGTATTGAATGAAACTTAAACTCGCATTTAGGTTACCTAGCGGGGTATTTTATGCGAATTTCTTTCAGTTTCAGTATCGTGTATCAAATCGACTAAAATTTGAAGTGGAAGTACCGGGACGTTTTTTGGCTTTTTTTTTCGAGAAACTGTTTATCTGACAGTTTAATCCCCCCCCCCCCCCCCTCCCTTGTGTTTTTGAAAAATTTGAAGTTGTTGATTGCAACGATTTTTTTAAGTGTACACTCTTAATCTTCTGCCCCGTTAGAACGCCTCTCAACCTCGTTTGCTTGAGTGCTCCACCTTCAGGGTTGCGTCACGTTTGTTTGCAGAGTGTCGTGTCGACGCAGTCGAGAGTAGATCCATCAAGAAATAGCACAGTGTCGATCCACCTTCCAATGCCTACAACTCCAGAAGAACCAACTCCACTGCCTTTCGACGAAAGACGTAGAGCTTTTTTTCTTTATTAATTCGGATGTTCCATCGCGTAGTCTTGATGACTTTCGATGACAGGGTATCTCTCTCAGCTGCTGCAGGATAACCTGCATTTTGCAAATTAAAAGACTAAGGGCTCAGTCGTAGCTGGCTATAACGTCTGTAACTCTAGATGACGGACGAATTTCATGGCTTTCGGCAATTTCATGGCTTTCGGCTGTGTGAGCGGCGTTGCTCGCATTTGACTGCCTGCTCGTCTTACGCATCGCTTGCGCCTTGAAGCGAATGGGGCTGCATAAGAGCACACTAGCGGTATAAGAGAAGGAAGAAAATTTTCCGCCCCTGTGAAAAGAGTGGAAAATAATTTGAACGTTTAATTGCACATTTTCTTCGTGAAGAAAAAGAGAACTTCTTGAAAAAAAAAAGAGCAGTCAATAAATCTGAAACACTTTTTCCCATTTCAAGCTTGAGGTAAAAAAGAAAGGAGATAGTAGCTTCAGGTTCCCGTCACTTTAGGCTATCATCGTGTAGCATATAGGAAATAACTTCACCTTGCTTTACTTAAAATTTTTCAGGAAAGTGTTGAAATGACATGAGAGTAAGCCGCAGAAATGATGCTAAAAATATAAATTAAATAAGACGTATCCATCGTGAGCAAGCGATCTGCAGAGTCGTTGTGGATTTTCATTTGGATTGTCTTAGTGTCGATGAAGAGATTTAATTATACGAGGAGGCTATCTTGTGTACGAGGAAGCCTGTTGCAGCATTCTATGCGGCGAAACAACAATCGGAACCGCGTGAAAAATCCATCGCTGAAGCATCTCACAAACAAGGTATTGCATATAATATATTTCACCCTTTAAGAAAATATTTTTCCGTGAAGGTGATGAGGATTGCGACTGCTCATAGCGACCTATTGTGGCGGCTCATCAATAGAATTAGCGCTCAAATTTGCCCCAGAGTAACTTCCTTGCATAGCTAAGCTCATTAATGCTTCTATCAACACATCAGTTTTCCGTTATTCGCATATTTTTATGATGGGGAAACATATAAAAGTGAGATGTATTTGTTAATCAGCATGTTTCACCGCAATATCTGCAATAGATTTGCTTACTGAGGAAGCTATTTGGAGCAAATTTAAGCATTGATTCCATGGCCGTTGACCTTCGATATTCTATGGCTCTTTAAAAAAAAAAAAATTTCATCTTAATCGAACGAGTTATAAAGTTATGAAATCACTTTGAATTCAAATTTATCGAGAACTCCTATCGATGAAATCTCGACTTCCGTTTTTCCTTTTAATTCGCAAGAATATTGACGCTATAAGGAATAGCTTCCATTTCGAAAAGCCGAGAACCATGTTGTATTGATTTTTCTAACCCATATTCACTGGTGTTCATCGCCTAATAAATGATCAAACAGATGCAATTAGAAGAGGCAATGTTACTCATATTTATTGTAAGTATGTTCAAGGAGGATGATGCATTACAGCTGATATGACACTAACCACAAACACTGCAAAAACAAGCAACAGCAAACGGATTCCATTTGATGGACATTGTCGATTGACTTCCGCTAACGTAAGTGTCGAATTTCTTATGAAATTTCTTTCATTCAATAATAAAAATGTTGAGAAATTTTACTGCTAAGTATAATTGTGCTTCATATTTCTCATTACGAAGATTCGTTAACTTCGTATATTTCACCTTAATGTAATACAATATTAATATAAAATATTAAATAAACATTGGCGAATTTCCTCTGGGAGATCTTTAGTACCATCGTTCAGTATTGTACTCCTCTGCGGGATCGGAAGGGCCCAAATTAAAAGAGTTTTTTCTTTCAACGAGACAAAAGAAGGTACTACAGCATTTAGTATTTAGCAATATTTTACTCATAAAACGCACTGNAAAGGTACTATAGCACTTAGTATGTACCAATATTTTACTCATAAAACGCACTGAGAGATGTTTCATTTTTTATAATTTATAGAAATATATTTTAGTCGGCGAATCTTCTAATAGAAAATGAATATAGCGAATTCTATGCATGGGTTTTGAATGGAAAAGAAACGGATTTATCGACGTCAGAAATAATTCGATTATTATTTGGTAAAAGTGAAATGATGAAAAGAAAGCAATCAACATTAGAATCAATGAAATAATTCGAAAACATCTCTCTACTATATATGTCTATATATTCTCCGAAATAGNNNTTTGCTGAAGCGATATCGAACATTTAATGATCGGAAGGAGAAAAGAAATAATATCTTCGATGTGAACGTATATCAATTTTATGCTCATCTGATCATAATACGATGATTTTGTGATGATTTTTTTTTATTCTTTTCTAATGATATTTTAATAAATAAAATACTCTATTTTTAATAACAGTTTCGCAAAATAAAATAAAAAAACAACACAGAACCATTGTGAATTCACAGTGATAGTTGAAGCATCATATTCT
>JAARMF010005706.1:0-11096 GCA_022844705.1 Toxascaris leonina
TGAGTGCAAAGTCTTCCCCATGTTTCTTTTTTTAAATCTGAAAGCATTCTACTCAATTATTGCTTCGAAAGAAATCACTCTTCTTTAAATTCACTTTTGACTGTTCACCGTGAAGCATCAGAAGTGAAGAAAAGAACTTCGCTCGGTGTACACGATGTCTCGTCACGCTCTATGAGGAAAATGAAGTAAAAATCGCTTATGGGTCGCTCATTCCCGAATTATGAAGAATGGCTGCTAGAAATGGGTTACCCTTCAGATAATCATTCTGACCATGTCTCTCCACCATTTAACAAAGTCAGGACTGATAATACTACTGCAATGATGCTGAACAAAGGTGCACCTTCTAGCCTAATCCCGTTTACATGCACAAGCTCACTTGTTTTTTCACTCGTTATTACAAAGGTGGATTTGCAAGCCGTGACGTTGCAACCATTTTCTTGAAAACGTCATCGAGTCTTAAGAGCACAAGTGTGATATTACAAAATTATATGCAGAAGTTTGTCAGAGTAGCTGGCCGTATAAACCACCATCGTTCATCTGCTACGGCATTTCCACTCATCTGACCAGCCATGAAAAAAGGCAGTGAGTGTAGAACAATGGTTTCATATTTTAAGCGATCAGTGCGCTAAAAGATTTGTTCTTCAGTGCGTCCACCGATCTTAGTTGGAGTCTGTCGGAGCAGCAAGAGCAAAAAGAAAATCGATTGTGTTCAGATGCACAGAATCGTTCTCAAAATTGTGGATAAACGTCACTTTAGAGACAGTAGCCACCATATATCTCACATCACGTCGAAAAAGCCGCGTAACTTTATTTTTCTGAGTTGAAGCTTAATAATAGGTTTCTGCAAAGCAAATTCGCCAAAACACCTTAAAACTTTGCCTAGATGAGATGAGCGACACACTGGTAGTATTGAAGCAAATGATTTAGGATGCCAGAAGAGCAGCAAGATAAATCCTGTTGCACCACATTGAATGGAACAAGAAGTTTGGCAGACAGGGAACAAACTGAAAGAAGCGCATATCATGCATTGCCACTTTGAAGCAGACTGAGGTCACACGAATATTATGGCAAGGTCTATGGAAAAGTCTATGCAACCAGGTTTTTGATGGCAAGCCACCTTTGTGGACTGTCATGGTTGTTTCGGCAGTTATTCAGGGCCAAGTGGATAAGTGTCTGACGCTTCGGCGAAGATTATCAGCCTCGGGACGATGTGAGGTTGCAGACTGATGATTAAGCAACACGAAACAATCTGCGCGAGTAAGTCAACCATCATCGAGAAATGTTGGGAAAGTCTAGCTCACCAGCTTGAAAGCTAGTGAATTGCAATTTACATGCTCATGTAGCATGTAAATGTTTCACTCAATTCGCAGTGTCTTCACTGCTTAAGTTCTGTTGGTGTTAAGCCACAGTTATGCAATGGTCGGTTTGTTATTCTTTTCCGTTCGAACGTCGTCTGTAATGTGCTCAGTTCATCTCGCGCACACAGACCGAGCTTCATGATGAAATTTCCCACACAATAGCAAGAATTGCAAGTGTCCGATATGAACACTCTAAAGAAAGATCCATATGAATATCAAAAAGTATATCAAAAGGTTAAGCGTAATACCGAGTGGCATATCCGGTGCAGTAGCTGTTTGAGGGAAAATTGAGAAATTAGTCCTAAAGAATACAACCGAACCACACGAATTCATAGGCAAACCTGTTTAGCGTTAATGATTGAACTAAGCAGCAGTGATGGCAAAAAGATCTTTGCAGACAGGATTTCGTTTTGTGTTTGCATAGTTGTTTGTTGCGTGGAACGCATATGAAACACAGATAGGTAACGCACATTCCGGCGCTTAACACGTTGCATAAATAAACGCCAGCAGATGAGAAGCAATATCTAAAATGCCCATCTACGACAATAACTAGTCCAAGAGCTTCGTGACAACTGCCGTCGGTATCGAAAATGAGAGTCAGATAATATCATGGCAGATCCCCTATTTGAACAATACGTATAAAATTTATGCAAAAGAATTTTGATGGTGCAGAGGCTGCGGAAATTCATATAAAGAATCGCCAATTGATGAAGATTGAACGTTGTTCCCTGCACATGGGAAAATATAGAAACTCGTATCGGCTGAAATGATGACACAAACAGCCGAGAATGTTCATACATACTGCAAAGACAAATTTCTTTGATTCCACTCTATAGAAAAAATTTTCTTCGAAAAAATGTCTGCACAGGTTGTTCATGTTCTTTTCAGTAGTTCGCTAAGTGCTACTTAAGGCACTGAGATAGCACGGCAGCAGCCAATGAATGAAAGCAGTGCTCCTTAGCTAATTTCGCTTGAAGTCGGCGCTACTTTGTCACTCTGTTGGAGGTCTGTCCACTTGCTTTTTTCTCCATTGAAACGCTTTTGGTAAATTTGTCTGCATTCAGGAAGAGCGCTTACGCGGTGGTGGAAGTCCAATGTCATCGAAGAAGATTAGTGACGAGATAAGTTTGGAAGAATCTGAAGGCGAAGCGACGCCAGTAACAGGTTTTTCCCTGACCTGCTGTGATGTGCGTGCCAATACATTTTGGCGCATTATTCCAAATCTCATGCGAAACCATGGGGAAATGTGTTGCGTCCGAACACCCAGATGCTTCTGAAATGGTTCACACCTGCATGCTCCCGCCAACGTTGATTTTCGGTCAAGTTCTACGTACTAAGAGACCACTTAATTGGAGTAGCAACACACTTGCAGCCTTATACTCTGCCATAGATTGCAGGACTCCTGCCTTGTTGCGGCTAGCCAATCTTCGTTCAGGATAAAAAGTGCAAAGATAGGCAGCGCTGCTGACTTCCGTCGAGCAGGTGATTAAAGCGGATCAGTAAAGCTACCTTTTACTTAGCTTTGCTTTTACGCTGCACGCCAAGATTCACAGTGTCCGCTATCCAAATTTTCGCTGAAACTGCATCATCGTATCAACACAGCGTACTGCGTGCATGAATTTATGCGCATGTGGGTGCCTTTTTAGAGGTCCAGAGGTACACGAACGCCCTATAGAGGAATACTTTGGGATGAATCTTAGGGGAGGCTTGAATCTTTCAATCATTTCGGTATCCTTTTTCACAGACGGGGAGCAAACCTGAGTACAGTATTCTAAGAGGGGGCGAAAGTAAGCAACGAAGGCTTTCCGATAAATTTCTAAGCAACCGTATTGCACAGCACACAGAGTATAGTTCGCAACTTTAGCAACTCTCCGCTGAACATCAACACAGTGATTACGCCAACTAAGGTCGGAATTCAGATAAACGCCCAGATCCCTCATCACTTCCTTTGCAGGAAGGTCGAGACCGCGTAAACGCAGAGGGCATTCAATCGAGAAATTTGAATGCAAGATAAAGCATTTCTCAGCACTTGTATCGAACTGCCATTTTTGTGACCACTTTTCCAATGAAACCATGTCCTGAATAGCACGTTGTAGTCGATATCCGGATCAATAATAGGTCTATATATCTTCACATCATCAAAATAAAACTAACAACAACTTACCAAGTCCTCTGAGCACATAGCGAAGCGAAGATGAGACATTCCCGACTTCCACTGTAAAACTGCGTCCACATAAAAAAAGCTACTGGCGGAGCTGGAGGCCTATTCTACAGGCCTCCAGCTCCGCCAGCAGTTTTGGATGAGTTACCGAGTCAAAAGCTCTGGCAGAGTCAATATAGACTGCATCTGTTTGGAAACCGTTATTGAGAGCACCATATCCGTCGCAGTAGGACGTCACGAGCTGTGTGAGCGTAGAACTTCCTTTGGGAAAACCGTGCTGGTTATCGCTAATAATGCTAGAAAGGCACTTCAAATTGATTTTGTCCAAACAATTTCGAGCACCTTGCAAAATGATGACATAAGACTGATTCGAAACACAGTTTAGGGGTGGCATTTTCGGTGATGACACGAATACGGCTGTTTTTCAAGCATTTGGAGCGATGCTTGTTGTAGTACCATTCCTGAATAGAAGAAATGATGGGTAACAAAGGCCTCCCGCAGCTTTTTCTTGTCAGATTCGAAACTAAACACTACACTCCACATGCGGTTCATAGCGACGTCCCTCAGTGCCAGCGTATTATGTCATGAGTTTCCAGTGTATATATCATCGATTTTGCACAAACTGAGTACATCCACTAATAAAAGTAGTTTTTCACTCACCATGTCGTACGACCTTTTAAATGGTACAAATGCATGAGAAAGACATTGCAGGATCTCCTCTGAGAAAAGTCTCAACGTTATCAACACTATTTGAGAAATCATTTCTTATTGCCTATCCATTCCAGCTGCTACTGTTTTAGAGATCACGCCAAAAGACCCTACGATTTACGAGTATCTCGATAATGAGATCGTGCTCGACACAAACGTTTTGCAATCAGTTGCGATCGATTTGCATAAAAGATCTGGACTTATCAATCGCGAAGTTATTGGTTCGTACTTTCGGACATTTCTTCAATCTGTGATAGCTATGGCGCACAGCAAATAACATAAAAGCTTGTATTAGGAGCCAGTTTTATGCAGATTCAATCAATTTGCTCCTATCCCTTGAGAACTTTGCTGCTTGCCTATATTACGGTATCTGGGACACAGTACTTCTCTGTCACGACATTGGGAGGCGTTGCTAGTTGAAGCAAATGCGTCTGGGCTAGACCCGTCGACTTTCGTTTCTCTTTATCTTCAGCAACATTTTTTCACTGTAAGTCTCTTTCATCACCTCTTGAGCTGGCAATGATTCCATTCCGCTAGCAGTCCGTCAACTCACACCGCCTTCGTGGATCCATAAGTAAAACTGCGGCTGGAATATTGAAATCGGAGTCTGCTGGTTTTGTTTTTTTGAGTTCCTATCCCACGACCAGGTTCGACCTGTGACACTACTCAAATCAGAGCCTTTCTCAAGTGTTACTTCACTTTGAAATGAATTTGTAGTCTTATTACGTAGCAAAGTTCGCTCACCTTTTATGCGTACCACAGTCCTTCTTCATCTCATCAACCCCTCGAGACGATTGCTTCACTGAGAGTCTCTTCCCTTCAATGGCCTCCTGTGTGGCAAAAATTACAAGTGACTTCGCTGCGATGGCATTCCTTGTTAGCATGACTGTGCTGCTACAGGCCCCATAAATCGTGCTGTCGTTGATATCGTTGTCCTTCCTCCGCACATTGCGCCAGACCATCTCTCACTCGTTTGTCTACGCAGAGAATCATATGTCGACTTGTATCACTTCCGCCAATGCATTCCTCTCGTCTATCTGTCATCAAGGCTGAAAAGCTTTCTTGGCCCCTCCTAACCAGGGAAAAGACATACTTCAGTCGCTCATTCGGTCACTTCCTTCAGTATATATACACTTCTATCTCGAACAAAAAGAAATCGCTTCCAAGGAAAACGTTGAAGCTCCATAGCAAGAGTTCTAACGGGCTATATGGTTGTATATCTTAGTGCTTGTTTTTCGCGTTAGTCTATCAAGCTTGCACTCGGTCGACTGATGTCATGGAAAACTGCACTGTCTGTCGCAGTGGTCGATGTCGCTCCTGGCGCTTCGACTTTCTGCCTCTCCATTCTAAAATTTTCTGATTGACCTATCAGCTAAAACACTCACTAAGCATTATCCGTCGCTCCTGTACTCTTTTCAGCATCTTTCTGCATTTCGTACAATTTATCGTAGCCATTTCTATGCCCCTCAATGTCATTTCTCATTTCCTCCATCCCAACAACACTTTTCATCTTTTTTCCCACATTAAACAAATCTACATGAAATGGTTTACATTCTCTAGTGCTTCGTATGCTTCTGCTAATTCGCCGAATATGAATACCGCCTGAATGCATGTATCATCTTCCACTGTTCCAACTTGGCGCCACCCACAGCTAGAATTGTGAGATTTGATGGCTGACCTTTAAGATGGACTATAACCTTTAAGATGGGCTTTGAACCATCTCACGCGTGGATTCATTACCCTTGCCTCGTTTGACAGAAACACGCATGCATCAAGAACTAGGTGGGATTATTTTTCGTTTCACATCCATTGGACACAAAAAAACTTGTGCAGAAGATTTATTCGGGCGATCGGACGAGTCCGAACATAATTGAATCTTGCGTGTCAGTCATGGAACTGATTGGTACTGTAAGCGGAACACGGAGACAAACTCTCGGCGTGTGTACTCGAGATGAACCGAGGTAACTTTATTAGCCAGCATAGTCGAATGAGCAACCAATTGCCGAAAGTGCGGCTAATTCATCAGCACTGTGAATCATAACCAAATGCCAATCACCAGTCATCGCCACAAAAATTATGAACATGATTCTATCCGGATTTCGATGACTCATCGCCACAATCCGGTAGCGTCCATCCACCGCCTTCTCGCGGCATCGAACGAGCAGCGGAGCTTAGCAATCCTCTTTGGCTAAAGGCGGTTCTAGTCTTCGGTGTCATAAGGTGCGATACGGTGACTGGAGCATTTGTTTGTCGCATCATATGCAGTATATAGTCAACCGAGATGGAAGACACATCGCACGAACGCTGACCCCGAAGAAACTACTAGCGAATGATGGTGATGAGTCATCACCACAATGTGATGAGAACTCACCAGATATCCATTACCATATATCGAATGGAAACAAAAAGAACCTTTGTGTTGGTACTGAGATCTTGCAGAGGCTGCAGGCTCATTGACCATTGACTGCCAGCTACATTCAACAGTGCATTTGGAGCTCACCAAGTTAAAACTCATACCTACGAGGTTTCCATCTGTGTGCTCAACTAAATGCTTTAGGGGAGAAGGTAGTGAAGAAACTGGAAGAGATTGGTCGGAAATGCGAGCACGGTGAAGAGGTGGATGCTGCTGAAGCTAGAAGGATTGTTGGAGAAGTTGGTGCTTCGCTTATTCAGTGAACAATATGTTCTTTTCACTTCTTTCCCAGTGTTGGAGCAGAAAGCAGCTGGAAAACTATATCGATTTTCGGTTGATAACAATTTATGGCGATAGCAAGAAGGTGTGAAAGGTGGAGATGCTAGCTGAATTTGTAGCGAAATTAACAGCGAATTCTGGTAGCGAACTTCTTAGATACCATTTGTATGATAGGAGGTCCCTTGATCAATTCCGTACCTTCTAGCCTCTCTTTAACTGAACCAATTCACGTGGAGAGCGAAAGGTCCTCCAGCTTATACTTACCCCGGAAATATTGGGTAAGGCCGACTTTGTCAGTTGTTTTTCACACTGACAAGGTCTGCTTATACAGCTAGGTGAGATCACATTGCTAGAGCTCAGCATTGGCGAAGTCACGTCTATGCGCATGTTCACTTTCTGCACGTATCTGTCTATGTGTCCAGAACGCTCACGTTGAGAACCACGGGTACCAGAGTTTTGAGATTTGGTCTGAATGACACAGCTTGATCACATCATAAGCCATTATTCCTATCGATTTACAAAATCTGGAAGAAGTGGAGACATTAGGGGGCTCAGAACATAGAATTCATAAAACAGCGGTTGGCAATTCATTTTTCGTCGCTTGCTGGAGGAATTTGCGGATTATTTTGCATCACATCGTTTTTGGGTTCCTTATGAAATTAGTTGATTGAAGCAAGAGATTGCAAAAAGTTCTATGGTATACTTTTCTTGTTATTGTTCATCAATTCTGGAATATACGCTATACCGTAGGGGCTATAGAGCAATATTTGTTCTTGAGAAAGGCTATTTCTTGTGAATGAAGGGCGAAATTATGTCAAAAATTAAGGAGTATATTATGCAACGGGCTTTCTTTCACTGCAAAGCTTGTTTTCAATTTTATTGTTCTCAACGTTATTTACCCAAAAGACTGATATTCAGCATTAAATAATGGATTAAGATTATGAATTCTGCCGAGGATGCGCGCGACTTTTTTTTTTGAAAACATGAACACCGTGTGCTCCATCATTTGGGAGGTTTCAGGAAAACTCGTTACCGTGCATCTCGTGCTATTTTGTCTCTTTCTTCTGCGTTTTCATGCGCTATGCGTATAGCTGCATCATTTGTATCCAGTTTGCTACTGCTTCTCCGACGCTCATTTCCTCTCCTTTGACGTCTTAACTTTGTATTCCGTCACGTCCACTCGACAAATTCGATTAAGTGGATAGCAGCACACTTTTTAAGTGATTAGATGGAGACAACCAGTGCTGGTCTCGTCGTATGCGATTCAGCCATCATAAGTTAGGACGTTTGGTTGTGCATGAAATAGGGTCGTCGACCTATTCGCTTCCCGAATTTCGACGCTCTGCGTATGCTTGAACTTATTTGAGGTGCCGAGTGAAATTCATTGAGTGTCCCATTTCTTGAGACACTAACAATCATGAATCATAACCAACGATTCAGGATGGCTCACGCGCAAAACTTATAGTGTTTAGATGTTCCTTCGATATAAATGCTTCGAAGCACAATGTGATCGGGAAGAGGTTCCGTCGTTAGGGTTTCATGAACCCGGGGCCATATCCCTGCTGGGAAAAAGACTAAGCTTCCGATCGACCTTTTCGCCGCAATAAAAACTTTTGTGCTTCGGTTTCAAAGGAACAACATCGGGAAGTGGAAAGCTCAAGAAATATGCCTTGTTGATCCTACTATGTACAAAATCCCTTCGCATAGTGCATATTCCATTCAAATTTGCATTGCATTCCCTTCGCTTAGCATTTCGCTCTATTCTCAGCCGATTGTGGTGTCAAAGTTGGCCAAGCGTATTGTCGAATCGTTGACCTCAACCCATGTTCTTGGTCGAGTGCTGACACCAGGTGAGGCTCGCTTATTGAATCAATACTTTGCAAAGGAGATACCACTCGACGAACAGGTAACTAACTGTTTGCTGCATATAAATTTGCTTTCCCTTCAAGTCTCTGAGGCAAAGATTCAAGCGCTGAGTGCTTTGACAGTTGCTACATAATTTTCGTCGAATTTTCAACATAATAGCGAATCGAAGGATCAAGGAGCCATATGTCTCGCAGGAGAGAATTTTACTTCGAAGCACCGAAATTTAAGGGACCCTCGCGGAGTAGTGAGGACACGGAATCAAAGAGTCTGGCCTTCCACCTCCGAACTTCTTCAATTTCACACAGCCTTGACACTCACATCGACCACCTTTCAGGCTCCGGTTTCCCGCGTTTATACCTCTTTCTACTACATCTCTTGAGGAAACGCTTGCCGAGGCTGACGCGTGCGCAAATCTGTACGCAAACTCGCAGTTATGAGTACCCGTTTTTGCCAACAAATTGTCACGCCTTTGTAAATATGAGTCTCGGGGCCTAGGCCTTTAGCACTTTCCAGCAAAGGCTTCATATTTGAGAGATAACTCCCGTGCAAATGGCGGATTCCACTTTTCATTGATTGCTTTTCGTTATCTGACCAGTTGTTTAAATCTATTCGGCGGGCAAAAACTGGATACCTCAGAATTCCGAACAGACTTGAATTTTGGTGAAGTCATTCACGAACAGGGCAAGCGAGGAATTTCTAGAAGCATTCGTTAATTCATTCATTCACATTGCTCCATCAAACTATAGAGAAACATGCAGTAGTGGGTGAAGAGATTGGCAACATTCACAAATTAAAGCATTCAAGTATTATGAATGTGTGGTGCTGACAAAAGGCCGAGTCAAAGTGACAAACATATTAGTGGCATGCTTGATGGCCGTCTACTCCGCTCAAAGACGATAAGTCAAACTGGGCTAATTTCGCTTTGAAGGCAGTGAGATTACTAGCTTCCACAATGTCAGCTGGTAGTTGATTCCGTACGCGAACGGCTCGAAGAAAAACGAGCTTAATATATCCGTTTTGATCGAAAATCTACGACGTAGCTGAAAACGATGAAATCGGGAGCATGCATTGAATGGGATAAATGCGAAGATGCTATCGAACGGGATATCTTAAAGGATAAGTGGAGAACAAATTCAAGTCGCAAGTTCATTTTCATTTGGATCTTGTCGCCGATTGAGACCATCATCGCTGGACCAACACCGCTGATTTTGAGATGCAACAGTGAGTGAAATACTCTTCTGTATTTTGTCCCCGAAAGACGAGACATACAAATACAGCTGAGGATTTTGTCTTTGAAGGTGTTAGCTGTGCTCGATACAGCACTCGACAAGGTTCTCCGTCGTGCGTATGAATTTTGTGAGGACAAGAAAGAGCTGGATGAGTTTCTGGCAAATAGAGCGAAAGCCAAATCGGAACTGTTGGATGCGATGGTTGCTAAAAAGGCAGACTTCCTTCTTACTCTGATGGCAGATGCCAACTATTATGCAACGTTGATCAGCCAAGGGATCGTTGATGCATATGCTCTCGCTACCAAGGGAGTGGTAGGTATGTGTATGGAAAGGCGATGAAGTTTTCCTCCTTATTTCCGATCCGAGTCATTCACCCAGAAAATTCATTTTATTTCGGCCATAACGTAATTCATGGTGGCCAAAATATATTAAATGATATTAAAGCACGTCGAAGCTTTACGTGTAAACCGTGTCATATGCCTTGACGTCTTCCTTCATGCGCATTTTGAAATTCGCGGTTATCCCACAGTCCTGCTCCTCTAACATGCGCACAACTCCACCATCCTCTAACGCTACCTTCGTGAAACGAAGCTCGCTTTCTCGCCACGTACTTACAGTTGCTCTCATTTAGCTAATTTGTTCTGAAAGCTCACAATAGCTCAGCAGTGTACTTGGTTTCATTGACGACCGACCGGATGCAGAAAATTCGGCTTTCTTCCTTGAGTACTATCCCTGAGTTGCGAAAGCATTCGTCAGACTCACCGGATCGATTTACTCATTCCCCATCACTATAAGAAAGCTGACATATCGGCAGCGATTGAAAGACCTTCAGATACACACTTTTGCTCGCTGCAGTGAAAGAACTATGAACAGCGGAAAGACAGACAAGCACGAACGCACTGTTCATGTGCATAAATGTAGTCACAACTAGTGATGTCATTGTACGAGGATTTCGGGTATGATGATGTACTTATAATTCTCCTTTATGGGCTTTATAATACGGTACTTCTACCAGTCTTCGAAATACCTAGTGAATGTACGTATAACATACCTGCGATTCCGGGCTTGGTACAGCGCTAGAC
>JAARMF010005707.1:0-11094 GCA_022844705.1 Toxascaris leonina
AGCAGTCGACACGCTCCATCTATTGCTGCCGTGTTGGAGCAAATAGTTATCCTCAAGGAGTTGGTCTCGAGGGGAAGTCGGTTGCGCAGAGAAGTTGTTCGCGAGGATAAGGTGCTCGTTGGGGAGAAGAGCCGTTGGGGCAAGAAGAGTAGTGGCGGAGCAGCCAGTGGGGAGAGAAGCGCCGCGCTGGATTCCTTCGACCTTTTTGTACTGTGGATACTTATCGCTTCACTGGCAGTTCCTCAGCGGTAAACAATAACGACGTGAGAAACTGATTTTAGCAGAAAGATGAGAAGACAAAACAAAGCCGAAGAGAAATTCCGAAAATGCGTGACAACAAAGGATAGAATATAGTTTTTCGCTCTCGAAGCGACAAATACAGTTCAAAATTGCATCATACTAAAACACTTCATCGAAACACCACCAATCATATCACGACCATTCCGATCGCTTGCGGTAACGTCTAGCTTCGTTGTCGCGATTTCGATGGAGAGAGGTTTTGCCGGATCGGCAATTTGGTCGTTGTCGTGCGTATTGACCGCATGTATCGCCTATGCTACCTGTCCTGTTATCGGTGTTGTGCCATTGCCGAGGATTGTTGGGCGTGTCGAAACGCTGAGGAATGTCGCCTATGTCAAGACGACAGCTCTATACGTACCTGGCGGCGTGTAGTACTTGGCTGCTCCCAGCACGTCCAGTCCTCCACGATCGCCACATAGCTTCGCCCTGTTCTCAAACGGCAAATCGCCGACATGGCTGTGATATTTTGATGACCTATCCCATCATCCCACCCGGCTAGAATGAAATGCTCACTTTGTAGCTCATCTCTTAGCGGGAGGTACCATCCCCTCATCTTTGGATGCTCAATAATCTATTGTAGCATGCTAGGGGTGCACCAACGATGGAGTTGACGCGTGGCTTGTTCTTTTCGAGGTCGTGCAAAAGTCGCACATCTGCCTTTGTGACACATCCAGAGTGAAAGTGCGGACCCTCGTATTCGGTCTGTAGCCCCACGGTTCGCTCAGCTCTTACCAGTTTTGAAACGATATTGTCGTCTCATGTTGTGCTCCACTGGTGGCTACCAACCCGACCTCCTTACATGCTTGTACCATCGCTCCTTGTTCCAACAGAACCCCTCATCCGTCACGACAGAGTCATTTCCCCAAATACCGCTAAGGGTTTTATGGTTTAACATCTGGAGGCCATTATTTTCGCCCTCATGGAATCATTTGTTCTCAGCAGGGTCTGAAAGTAGTGGATGACCAAGAGCGATTTCTAGTACCATTTTGCGATGTGTGCACGCTTCTGTTAACGCGGCTGCCGCGTCATGTACGTTTTTCGTTGTGGGTTGCTGATGATACGAACGTGGTTCAGATAACCACGTATCAATTTCCTGGTATTGTGGTCCAATTGTTCGCCACGATGCCATTGCAGCCGCTAGTTCATCCGTTCCAGTGAATCGGATGGATGCTACTTCTCGTCATGCAGATCGCACTACCTCCCCAAGACTCGCACCTCTTGAACATTCTGCCTCTTCGCATAGCTGGTGCTGTCGACAAGGAGTTTCTTTCGGCCTATGGCCTTTTTTTTTTCGTCTTCAGTGGCGAATTTCACACACTTCGTCACACATTTTGTCTTGAACTGACCGTCGCGCACGTTATATCTTCCGTTAAAGAATTTTTCAGCCTTTGCTTGCGCTGCTGCATTGTTCTTGAAAGCTTGTGCACGACCCACTCCGGAGGAAGTGGAATCATCTGGAGTGATATTGTGGCATCAACATTTGCTTTACTTTCTTGCGCCGTTCCCCCTCAACTTCGACAGTGACCTTATCTAGGATTTTCATGGTATTTGTGCCCCTACAATGCATCTTTTACAATCCTCGAGCGCTGTTTTTCCCTCTTTCTCTATTTTATGAGTTAATAATTCAGCTGCTTTGTCTGCGGCAATTTTTCCCAACGTGGTACTGAGAAAGGTGAAACAATGGCTCGCTGTCCGACAACGCCGTTAGTGGAACTTCATCACGTAGAAATTCTACTGCCAGTTTGTTGCCGGCTGCGTCATCGTGTTGCGGGACCGCTTCTATGCCCATCTCTTTTGATTCAACCGCATTACTAGCCTCGGCTTTTTTACTCCGGAGTAGCTATTTTAGCCTCGAATACTGCTGACGGTCATACGTCATCCGTGTGGCCGCTTCCCTTGCACAAGTAGCACATGACCGGGTGGAGTTCCGCCGCAAGTTCACTCAAATCGGGAAAGCATACGCTGTGTGCAGTGGCTTTGGACAAGTTAGATTTCACCTTCAGAGAAGCCTAGAACGTCGTGGATGCCATCAGTGGTCACGGTTAAGGTTTGGCTTGAGCCACGGCGTGGTGAACTAGGCTTACTTCTCTCACTCCAACAAAGAGCGGAATCAAAGACTTACGTTCGGTAAGTGGTTGTGGCTGAGCTTCCACAGCTAACAGTTGCAGTCGTTAAAGCGAATATCACGGCGCGGTAGGATATACAAAATGTAGATGCAGACGCATATAAATTTGAAATGAAGAAGACGATCTTACGGGGCCAGATTCACCTCCGCACCTTCGAAGTGGCCGCCCCGCTCCTTCTTCAGCACGCTAATGACGGGATTGAACTTGAGCAACTTCCGTTGCCCGGCCGAGCTCCGCCTTTCTTTCCATCCGTCGTTTTCGACTCCGCCTCGATTCCTTCGTGGAGTTTCTCCTTCCCACCGCCATTTTCGTCGTCATTTCCGTCCGACGTTTTTTCTTCTCCGCTAGTGATTCGTCGGTTTCCACTTCTCGCTGGCTCCGCTGAGGCGGCTAGCCTCTTTTTATCGTGCAGCGGCATCAGCGAGTCGCCATGATCGTAATCGCGGTTCGCCACACTCCCGCGGCCTTTGATATTTACGAGCAGAACCCATATAGGCTCGAAATCTTGGGAGTTCCTTGTGATCTCTGCCACCCGAGGCGGGCATTCTGTCCCCTCTGTCTCCGGATGCGAGCGTTTTGTCATCCCTACCTCACGAGGCGTGCTTTCTGTCATCGTTCTTTTCGCCTGTAGGCACCATACGACGTAACTTCATAGCAAGCAGAGTGCATACTATTGGCGGAACCCCACGGCGACGCACCAGACTGCTTTTGCCATGGCAGTGGCTGCCACCGTTGTCCACCGTCATTGCACGGCGATGTCTTCGGGGTCCTTTGCAAGCATTGTTGAGGTCTTATCGATTATTTCGCCGACAGTTTCGACAAATTTTTTTGCTTCATCTCGCACAGATTCGGCCGTCGACTTCTCTTGCTCCCAACCCTGGCGATTCCTGTCGATTTTTTCGAGAACCCTCTGAAGCCTTCCTCCGGATATATCCGTTATTGGTAGCGCATCGGAAATTGTTCCCTCTTCCTGTTTCTTCCATCCATTTCTCGATAATTTTTCGGCCCTATTTCGTTCTGATTTCGCTACAGTCAATTTCTTGTGATACCGTCATGATTTTTCGTGACCTCGGATGAACGAATAGGAGTTTGTTTTTCTAGCGCACCAGGAGGTCTCGATAGCACTAGCCTCGAGCTCCGTTGTTCGTGAAAACTTTGGAGACTTGCAGGTTCTTGCTCGTGCTGCTGTGGTTGGATCCGTTCTGTTGAGAACTTCGATGAGCAAAAGGAGGCGATCGTGGTGTTCGCAAATTCTGGGCCGGATTTCTTGAGTTATTCGTTGTTCTCGTTCGTTGACGCTGTTCCAGAGGAACTGTAATTTGGTGTTCACGGAGGCGTCGCTTTTTATCGATTTCTTCTGGTAGATGCTCGAAAAACAGTGTTCTCCTCCTCAGTGGTCAATTAGGTCTTAGGAAGGCCGATCCTCGGGTTTAAATTCGATAGCGACTCCGTTTTTCATCACCTCGACTCTCCGAAACCTACATACTGTGCCGATCCTTTTATCGTCCTCCACTTCCTTCGCTTTGACGAATACTGCTTCCATTGACGGGATTGTGACGAATCGGTTTGATATTTGAGCACTCACTTTTCCCAGCATTCGGTGAAGATGGGCTCCATAGAATTGACTTCGTGGCTATCATTATCCCTGGGTCTTATTGCATTCCGATGTGCGAATTAAGCCATCCTAGAACCTGACTACTCCTTGCTTATTTCGATAGTTTGTAGTCGTATGGCATCGCCTTCCGATCCACACATCGCTATATTCAGTTGGCTGTTTGGAGGCCCATCGGTTTGTGTCGATTGGGTCGAGACTTATGCCATTCAGCTCTAGTGATCGTCACATCTCCCAACATTGCGATGGAGTGATGTTGTGGACTATTGTTTCAGCACGCGTGACAGCCAAACTCCATCGAAGGAAGCACTTCGTGCAGACGGTGCGTGTTGCTTTTGCATAGAAGGTGGCGTTCGCTGAAATGAGCGCTGTACTCAGTAGCTTCACTATTTGTGGGAAGCTGTGCGTTCCCTCTCGGACTTCCTTACAGTTTAGTTTGTGGGGCATCCTCACGTACTAGCCGTAGCGCATATGTGAAACGTTTTTCTCGTCGGGACGTTGCTTGCTACTACTGAGGTCGCGATTAGTGCCACTAGTATTGTGGACAGCGTATGTCAGTACATGCTTCTGGTGGTTTTACGCCTCTTCCACTTCTTCCGTTTCCTCTTTCTGCAGTTTTTTTTTCTGCGGGATGTTTTACAAATTCTCTCTTGTTTGACATCGGTCGTGCCTCTTTTTCTTCTTATGACACTTCGAGGGGATACTGCATGTTTATTGGTCTCTTTAGCATGTGACCATTTGGCATTCTGATATCTGCCGCTTTTGTTTTCCCACTGTAGTCTTTCTGCACTTTATCGATCTTGTCCAGTTTCCATTCCGCTCTAGACAGAACCTCCTCGGCGACTATAGAGACTTCATATTCCAGTGGTGCGCATCCAGTGACTCGGCAGGGCTACTGATGTTTCGTGCGGTGCTTTCATCGTAGGCTCACCAAGTACTCATGGTGGATTTTTCAGAAACGGCCTAAGCTACCGACCGTTGTCTTCCAGAGTTCGTACAGCTTTCCTCGACTGTCTGCTGTAGAGGTTGGATCCTTGTCGCTATCGCAGCTTGGTTCCCATACTGTTATTATTGCCTTTGGTTGGAGGAAGTCAATTGGTCTTAGAATGTTTCCGATGGCGGAGACCATCGAAAATATTCTAAGATCATTCACTCTTAACTATAGCCTCGCATTCAATTACCAGTGTTTTGAATTCCTCCTTCTACAACAGCATTTTGTCGACTGCTTTGCGGAACGCTGTTTTAGTCAGCCCAACTAGCCGCTCGTATACTCACCCTTGCCATGGTGCAAAGGACTTGAAGAAATGCCACATAATAGTTGCAGTGAGGGCGTTCTGCACGACTTCTTTGATGAACTGGAACTGTGGTGCGTTACCGAGTACTGCGGTGGTGGCGTAGCCGTTCCTGGCAAAAAATCGTCTCATGACGTGTAATAACTGGCTCTGCTGACAGGTTTTCCGCTGCTTCCAAGTGAACGACTCGAGCAGCCAGGCAGGTAAGGAGGGCTATCTTTTGTTTGGAAGGCGCTACAGAGTCGCGCGCCGTTATAGGTCCCATATAATATATGCCGACGTTCTGGAAGACTCGCGTCGCACGTGTCCTTTCTTCTGGCAGAGGTGGAAAGCTTGGAAGTTTGAAGGGTAGTGCATTCCATTTACGCGTGTCATGCGGAATGCAGTAGCGTTTCCTCTCGCTAGTCAACGTCTGTGGCACTTCTGTATGTCCAAATTCCTTGTATCTGCCTCAGTTTGCTCTTACAGGATGAGGATCACCTTTGCTCACTTCAGTTCACAAGCTGTTGTGGGTCCTTCAACTTCGACTATTTCCCATAACTTTCGTTCGAGGTGACTCTGGACGTTTCTTGTCATATGCGTGATCGCTCGGAGAACTTGGACTGGCGTCCGTTTCAGCTTGCTGAGACAGCTGAATCTTTCGCATTCGATGATGTCGGTCTCTACCAGCGGTTTTTGGGTGGTAACCAACGTCGTTAGGTTGTTCGGAAATGTCCATTTAGGGTAACGCTGGCTTCTATGTTGCAGAAATGAAGGATTGCCACCATCGACTGCATCGCTCGAGTTTCGCAACTGTAAGGTCACGAGTTGCCAAATCGGCAGGATTGTTGGCGCTCTCGGCATAGCGGAACTGTGCCGGGCTTTTGCGAATTTCTGCTATTCGATTGTCGACGAAACGATCCACAGTGGCGGCCATCGCGATCCAGCGTAAGGTTGCTTGCGAATCGTTCAATAGGGGACCGGGCCGATGTGTTTCAATTGTTGTTGTACGAAGCGCAGCAACCTGCTGCCGATCGGTGCTGCCATCACGTGACGGTT
Organism: Toxascaris leonina; assembly: GCA_022844705.1. Lineage (NCBI taxonomy): Eukaryota > Metazoa > Nematoda > Chromadorea > Rhabditida > Ascarididae > Toxascaris > Toxascaris leonina. Next base: position 6,369 of record JAARMF010005707.1, read on the forward strand.
TTCCTTATAGGAACATAGGTAAGCGATTGCGGCGTACGCATCCTTAGAGGCGATCATGAAAAAGTGGATTTCGTCGTGATTTTTGTCCAGTTCAGCTGCCACTTGCCGGTTCAGTTTGAGCGATTTTCCTTGAAAGCATAGTTCCAGCTTTCTGACGGTCAGCGTTGTCGAACGGTTGATCTCACTTATATTCCTTCTTCCACAACTGTTGATGGAATAGTGTCAACGGAAACGTGGCCGACGTGAGTAGTCCCAACTCTGCCGTATGTGCGAGAAACTGTCGTTTGGTTGCAGGAGGTTTGTCGTACTTTTTAACGCTGAAGATCACGTGGTCATTTTGAGGGTCCCACGCGATTCCGAATAATGTTGCGTCACGCTGCGCTTGTTCTGATCCCTCGTTCAAGACAGAAAGGATTCTGAACAGTTGCTTCGAAACTCTCGAAGATTTATATGAGCTTCTCGAAAAATACTGTTTGCTTCTTTGCCCTTCGCAATTGGCGCGTGTAAGTGATGTGCGGTTAGGAACAAGTTGTCCACGTAGATGCTGTGCTGTACCTCCTCTCGCAACTGTGTCATTTTCCTTCTGAGGTGGTTCTGAACAGTGGCATTCAGTAGGAATGGTGACGAGATTACGCCGAAGGCTACTCGAATAAATCTGAACACTCTCAGATTTGCCGAGGTAACTGGTGCAGCTTTCACCAAAATGAAGCTCACCGCGTCTCGTTGGTCATCGTGTAGACCTAACTGCAAGAATGCTTTCTGGACGTCCGCAGTTATGAGTACTGGAGCTAGTCCAGCTCGGAGTAAAATTCCACAGAGATTTGCCAGGAGCAGTGGCCCTCTGAGCAGTAAGTCGTTTAATGAGTGCCCCGTTTCCGCGCTTTCGAGGATGCGTCGTACACCACCCTGATTTTTTGTTGTAGCTTTATCTGGTCTGATGACCGCCTGGTCTGGCATGTAGTACATTGAGCCCGCATTTGTCACCTCTTTGATTATACCTATCTGCAAGTGCTCGTCGAATGTCTTCCGATTAGCGCAGAGCAGCTCGGATTTTTTCTGAAGCCGTCTGAGCGACGTCTTTAGGCGACCCACACAAAGACCGAAGTTATTCTCGAGCTTGCATCCATCGTCCTTCCATGGCCAGCTGTAGTAGTAGCGCCCATTCTGGGAGGTGATGCATTCCTAGAACCTTTCATGGCGAGCTCGTCGTCCATTTGTAGAGGTGGGTCGTGAGCTCCTGCGAATTCCAGCCACTAGAATTTTACCAACTCGTCCATCGTTTCGTCACGTTACAACAGTAACGGTTCCTGGCATTGGGTGAACTCTTTGAAGTGGTACGGTACCTCTCGCTCTATCCCTTCCCTGTAAGTGTATCACCCAAACAGGTGCTATGAGGTCTTCCCCCTTTTTGGGAAAAAGTCAGTTATATTTACTGAATATCTAAGGGTCAGAAACAAAGGAGGAAGGGGTATCACAAGAAAAACCGTGCGACTGATGCTATCAATCGATCTACTGCCTTCCTTGCGCACCAACGTGCTTGATCAGGCCGACGTCTCGACCGCCACCTCTGAATTCCTTCTATTGCATTTCGCCCGACCGCTGACCACCGCTCCAACATCCTCACCACTGCCTGGCCAACGCCACCGACACAACCACTGATCCGTCCACCGACGACCATTGACTCGTCCACTGGCATCTCACGACTACTAACTCGTCCGGGGGCCGTCCGCTCACCGATAACACCAATTCCACCAACACCACCGTCTTTGGCCACCTAGCACGCCCAATACCAATCGCTCCGTGCGTTCAGCAACGGAGTTGCCCGAGTTGCGCTTTTGACACTTGTGCGCACAATCTCAAAATTGAGTAATTAAAACTTTGTTCGACACATCGTGGTCACAGAGCGCAACGACACACGAAAGCTGACATCGAATAATAAGAGCGACAATGCGAAAACCAATAATACATAAGACACAACGCCCCCTCACGAATCCGCCACCAAACTACTTATCATCCATGCTATAAGTGACAGGCTGGTAATGGTAAGGGTTCAAAGCACTTAGATCGTTTCATCCCGCTTCGAGAATAAAGACTGTTGGTGGCGACATCTCTCCGCTCATTGCTAACCAAATGCCCACCGAATAGGCAAGAACCGAAAGGGCCCCACAACCGCCGCAACACAGCGACAGAGCAACATCTGTGCCCGAAAGCACAACGAACAACACAAAACAACAGCCACACGCACACACACGTTGCCACGAGCAGGCCCCCAGCGTAGAATCCAGGACGAAAGCAGATGACTCAAATACCAATCGGCTGAATTTCAAAGTCGCGCACCAGTACCGATGCCTCTTCATCATGCCCATACCTACTCACATTCTCGCCTCTGTTTATACCCTCTTTTGGGGTCTCACAATAGCCTTTGTTACATTCAAAATACTGATTTGTTTTGACTATTCTCTTTGTTCATTTAAAAGTTGCCCTTTTTTGGCGCGCAGTCTTTATTACATTGATTACATTAGAAACACTCATTCTTTATCCCGTGGCTGGGTCTATCACTTGGGGACTTTCCAATCACATATCACGATTCCGATTTTAATTACTTCGCGACTGGTCGCGAAACTCCGGCCGACCATCTTGGAGAGTTAAACAAGTGCGCGCTGTGGAAAAACGCAAGAAGATCATCTGACCCACTTCTGCTTGTATGGTTTTCTCGCTATCCTTCTTGATCTTAACTCTAACCGGTTTGGGACATCTTGGGATGCGATAGGTGACGCGTCACCTCTTTGGTCCTGGCCTCCCAACGTCTCACTCATCTTCACTTCCAGTGGATACAGACTGCTTAGCGGTCGTTCTAGCTTTCCATTATTCTACCATCCTTGTTTCTGTTGACGAATATGATTAGGCCCATTTTCCACTGCCCGCGTGAAGTCCCTTCATCACTTCTTCAACTTCTGGCTCCCTTTGTACTTCCTTATGCGACCCCATATGTTCCATTCTTTGCTGTTCCCGCAGGCTTACTAGGTACTCATGATGCTAAATCCTTCAGAAATTATCAAGCACTCTCAGGCCCATCTTGTACTTCTCCTAGAGGGCGACTTCCTCTGCTTCGGCTCTGTAACTACGGTCGGATTCCTCATCCTGTTCTTCGCGCCCGGAGATCAAAATGTCTCTGTGCGGGCTAATGAAATCAGTCAGTCTTATGACCTTTCCATCATTATGGTCTCCGTACACATATGTGATAGGTCTACTGTTCAGTAGTGGTTCGATCTCACAAAGCAACGTTTATAGCTCCTCAACACGTAGCACCTTATGTCCAACTGCTTTACTGACTGATCGTTTAACCAACTCGACCATTCTTTCATATACTCCACCTTTCCAGGGAGCATGACTGGTTATGAAGTCCCATTGCAACCCTTTTTCGTCTCCATACTGGATGATCCGCTCCATCAGCTCTTTCTTCCGGCACTCATCCACCGGAATCTTTCCCGCAGCCGTAAACTTTGTTGCATTGTCCGACATAATTCTCTTAGGGAGGCCCCTTTTAGCTACGATTCTCCGGAAGGCCTGGATAAAATATTCTGCGCTCAGGTTGCTAACCGTGTCGAGAAAAAAAGCTCTGGCGACCAGGCACGTCCATAGGCACCCCCCAGATTTTCGACTTCTGTCCTTTATCCTTGACTAGTATGGGGCCGGAGTAATCCAATCCAGTGTGCTGGAAGGGGAATGCTCGTCTTGTCCTATATGTCGGCAGAGGAGGCAAGGTGGGTATGACGAATGAACTTCCTTTGTGCTTTCTGCACACCAAACACCTCTTTAGCTTTCTTTTTACTACCGCCCTACCTTTTGGTACCGAATACCTTTTTCTGACGTCGCACAACGTTTTTTGTCTTCCTTGATGAAAGTTCTCCCTGTGCGCCTCTTCGATTATCAGTTCCGTGCTTCGATGTCTGGTAGGGAGCAAAATGGGCCACCTAGTCTGTGCGGGCATATCTTAATTTTCGTATCTACCTTTGCATCATAACAGCTTGTCTGTAACCATCACTCCTAATTTCTTCCTTAGATGATGCGGCTTGTTACTTCGTAAGGCTTCTTTCAGCATACGAAATTGGGAATTTTGCATTGTCCTCAAAATCTTAACTTTCGCTTCCTGGAGTTCCTCCATGTTTAACAGGGCCTGCCCTGCCGATGTTCTTTCCCAATTTTTTTCCACCAAAGATATAGGCTACCACTCCCTTCAACCTACTCCACGTACTCACCCGAGCCGCTATCCTTTCTAGCCAGTCTTCCTCTATTCTCTGCTCACTCTGCATAGTCGTTAGGTTCATTTGCAGACTATTGTCCATTTCTTGATCTTTCACTCTTGTCGCCTGTCGGACAGTGCTCTACATCTTCAACCAACCATTCCGTCCCTCTCCACCAAATCTTATTGTCGGCGAGGTTTTTAGGCGTAGCACCCGTGGACGCGATATCAGCTGGGTTTTCATTCCCTCGTACATGCTTGTATTCGATTCCTCCACAATTCTTCAACTCCTGGACGCGGTTTGCCACAAACACTGGCAACGCTCTGCTACTCGTTATCCAGGCTAGGACGCACCTAGAATCACTCCATACCACTTTGCTCTCAATGGTCAATTTTAACTGCTTTTCTACGTGCGTCGAAGCCCTTGCCCCAATAACGCACGCCATTAATTCGAGCCTCGGTATACAGGTGTCACCTAATGGA
>JAARMF010005708.1:0-11093 GCA_022844705.1 Toxascaris leonina
TTTATTGTTTATTATTTATTATTTACTATTTGTTTATTACCCTCTAGTCATTGTAGTGTAATTACGTTGATGTAATATTGACCAGAAGTATTAATAGCAGTGACTTCTAAGATGGATGCTTACAAAGTTCAAGCAATGCGATCGTTCGTTCAAATTGCAAAACTATTCAATGCAATGCAATCTTTTTGTGGAAAGGTTGCGAAGCGATTGCAATGAATTGAGCTTTGCAGGATGCGATATCGATGATAACGATTATCATGTCCATTGGATTTTCTGTCGACTATTCGGCGCATATCACTTACGGTTATGTGATCTCGGATGAGGTACTGCCAAAAGAGCGAGTTAGGATGGCGCTTGGCGCTTTAGGTTGGCCTCTTACTCAAGGCGCTGCATCGACTGTTCTTGCGGTGGTTGTTCTTGCCGATGTCCCTGCCTATATGATTGTCACATTTTTCAAGGTATATTCATTTTAGCTCATTCCTTAGCGTTATTTCTCATATTTTTACTTACTATAATCTCACCTATTTAATTATATCATTCCTCGACCACTCATTTCCATGTTCCTTTCGTTCCCATCTGTTATGGAATTACTTAAGCACTTACTCTTAAGCACTGACGACAATATAATCTACAGTCTCTTTTCATCCTTGCGCCTCTTTTATCTTTGTTTTTCAATGGATACGTGGATTCCCATGAAACTTCATTTTGTTGAGTGATGATAGTATAGAGAGGAAAGATCGTTTTTGAATTTTTATAGCCCTTTGTTTGTTCGTTTTTTTTTTGGACATTATTCGGATATAATTGTTTACGGTCACTTTTGAATATAATGCTTTCTCGTCTATCCGAAAACGTATTACTCCTAGACGAAGAGAATGAGCTGCGTAAATAGTTCCAACTACTGTTTTCCCTTCGACAAATCGCATCATCGCAGTTCATGGACTTCCGGTTTTTTTTTCCGAGTATTTTCGTGAAGTGTTAATAGGTACAAAGATCGAAACATGCTTACATCTTACAGACGGTCTTCTTATCGATCGCTCTTGGTCTACTACATGGACTTGTTTTTCTACCTGTTATGTTGTCGCTATTTGTACGGGGCTGTTGCATTATGGGAACTTCTAGCCATAAAGTGAGTCTTTTTTTTAAACATCTCAATCGTTTTTTGAGTCATATTCTTTTCAAATATGGGCTTTATTCTCATACGACAAATCAGTGAATTATTGATGAATCTTTTAAATTGATATCTTTATTGTAACAAGAATTAAGGGATATTTGGAAGAATAACGATTCACGAGGTACCATCCTCAATGCACCTAGATGAATGGATATTGAAGGTAATAGTAGTGCATCTAGAATCGATGAACACAGCGAATCAAGGTAATTAGGTGACGCCTGAAAAAAAAGAAACAACAGTTTTGGTGGTTTATGTAGAATATAGTATTGAGACGTTCCACCGCGACCTGTTGAATAGTTTGATGGGAAAAAATTCTGTTAGTGGCAGTGAATTTCAACCGCTTACAACTGATCTGAGTTTTCGATGGCCATCGATATCGGCGGAAGCACAACAACAATCTTTTACAAAAAGACTGCCTCAAATTAGAATGTTTTTTTTTTGAAATCTACAAAGGCAAGTTTTTTTTTCGAATACATGAGCGCAGACCAACAAAATGGATAAGCTTCGAGGGGATTCTTAAAAAGTAGTCCATCGTTGCTTTGTTTTTTTTTTTTTAAATCAGGATATGTCTTTTCCACGAAAATCCTTTGCTATCGACTCTGATTTCAGTGCTAAAAATTTTTCAAGATGTAGGGAAGTCGCTTGTTGCCTAATAAATGTTTATTTTTGTTCCCATCTACCCTCACCAAAATGTCGACGCAAAATTTTCGAAGAAATGATTTTTCTAGATTCACGATAAGAGTAAAAAATCGGTCGAAGCATGTCGACATCAGCCAACCGAATTCGACGACGATGATGTACAGCCGTATGGACGATATAGTATCTATTTATCACGAATGAATTCCACAGAGGCGGTGACACAACCCGATGATCCGGCAGTCTATGGGGGATCATGTCTTTCACATCGTACCAATGCATCTTTTCATGCTAGCTAGTCTTATTCTTTAGAATTTCATTACAAAATATTGTAAATTGATGAATATATTTGCTTTGATTAAATATTTGCGATATATGTGAGTGTAAAAGTTTTATTCTCTCAAGTTTAATACTTATGCTTTATCCCATTTCGCTTTGAATTTTTCTTTTTTTTTATTTCGTCAAACATCAAACAAACAAACGGCTCCCGTTATTATTTTTAATTATTTATTGCAATAAGCCTAAAAGGTGATAAATGAATAACGAGTAAATTCTATTCGATTTCGTTTTGTATAGAAATGAAATTTTCAAACACAAATTATCTCATAGTTAACGAAAATGTCACAATGGTATGCACACATTGAAGGTAGTAGCAATTATGACTGGAAAAGGCAAAAAAAAAGAGAGAAAAAATTCCTAGCTGGGGAAGTGGATCTAAAATTTAAGTAAGCCAATCGCTTTATTTTGTCGTTATCGCAATTTTACTCTTTATATGATAGTATTATGGGACTCGGAGCCATTTGCAAAAAAATATTAGCAACGAATGTCATTGCGATTCGATATTCCAGTAAGCCGGCGATATGGTGATATTGTATGCAAATTCTCACTCGTATGAATTATTTTCCGTGCAGATGGCTGTGCTGGAATGATTGTATAGAGTTGTCTATCTTCGTTATAAGTCGTTAAACGAGTGGAACTTCATATATTTAGAATATCTTATCACAATCCATTCTGTCAATCTTGTCTAAAGATGCATAAATGTCGCATTTGAAAGTTTTCTATTGTTTTTTTTTGAATCTTTCATATAAAATTAGAAAATCTCTACATTCTTCCATGAAGTATTTTATTTTCGTTAGCTGCCGGTTTATTGTTTGTCTAGTCTTTATAGAACAGTAGACGTGTGTCTTCGAAGCAAAATCACCTGAGTCTCAAATGTCATTTTTTCGAGAGTGGGATTTGATTCGAGCTAAAATGTTCGATTTCAATATTCTAATGAGCCCATATTTTCGATTTTACTCTGTCGAATTTTACAAAGGTTGCAATAGCATGAAATTAAATTGACATATAAAAATGTTCAAGTGGGAAACATTGAAAACTATGTAGTTCATTTTCTGAAAAATTTTTTTGGGGATATCTTCGTATATGATTTCATGAACGATTTCATATCGGATACGTCGTTTGTTCTTTTTTTTTTGTACTTTTGTACTTCTGTAATTCGAAGTTTCTTTTAAATTGCTGGGATAAAGTTTGTAGCAGCTTACAAGCTGCTGAATTATGCAGAGATTTCTTCAAACATTCCTACCTACAACACTTCTGAAACTATAGGAAACATGATTCAACACAATACGAATCACTGCAAGAATACTGACTGAATATGTGTTTCGATATTCAAGTTTCTAGTATAATATCTAGTTGTATGATTCCTCAGAAAGGATTTTATGGGGTATATGTGTTGAATGTATCTACGAACAAGAGTGGTTTTCATCGAACAATTCTACAATATTTTCAAGCAAAGAACATCGGGCTTTCTAATAACGGAAAGGGGATTTCATTCAACTGCAAATATTATCAGTGAGAAAAATGAGCGTTGTCATCATTCAAATAGGTGATTACGTTACATGTATTTCTTGGATATTATTGTTTTTATAGCACAAATAGACTTGAAATGAACGATTTGAAGTTGTTACGCAGCATTTGAGTGAAGTTATGGTGGCGTTGATGAAGTGATGAGGCTTTAATGCATCAATTAAAGCAATGAATATTACAGAGGATTGCTCTGATAACGCTTTCGACTGATAACACTGATAATTTTTTTTTTGCATTCGTCATTTACATTCCGCAGTAAAAATTGAAAATAATATTTCCCAACCGAGGGTTTTCATACAAAATTTTCTTAGCTTTTGAAGATCCATTTTGAGCGTTTCGATTGCTTACAGCTTGACGAATGAAGCTTTACTTGTACTCATCGATGGAGTTGCATATTCTACGTTATGATTCTTAACGTTGCGCAGATTGGCTCCCACAAATCGATGCACGAAATTTCCATTCATATTTCGATTACAGAGATACCAAGTAAGATGGGTAGCTTTGATGTGGATAGTTTCAGCTACATACATACGTGCAGGTGAGAGACCGAGGAAGCACGTGCATTGCCGATGTCGATTTCTCCTCAGTTATTCAATAATAAAAACATCGCAATAAATCTAATAATATACCATGGAGGAGCAAGGCTTTAACGCCAAAGCTAGGCGTATTTTGAGGAACATTAAAAGATCTATCAGAACCATTCAATTCGCGATATCAACAAAAATTTTACTGTGACATCAAATTCTTGTTTGACGTGCAATTGAGATGTATTGGACGCTTGCGTGCGGACGCTGTAGCTCAAGCTATGGGACGCGAGAGGTGAATAGAGACAGAAGGTATGGATAAGTGAAGTAATAAAGATGGAAGGAACTTTACAAAAGAAAGGGTTAGCAGGTCAAAATATATAACAACTTGACCAGAAGAAAGTAGTTCGAGGATGAAGTCTAACAATTACGGCGGAAATCGGTGGAAGGAAAGTGTGCTAATCAAAATATAACTAAAACAACTTATAACAACACTTTCGGAGCAAAACCATCATCATTTATGATATCATAGATGAAGGTGGTGTAACAACCGCTTTTTTACGGAGAGCTAAGCAATTCGAAATCGCGATTGAAAAATCACCGCTGAACTTTTTTAGGATTCTTCAATAGGGAACGCCGATTCTTTTCAAGTCGTATAGGGCTGAAAGGACAGGCATGAGATATCGCAGCGTGCTCCTGAGATTTCAAAAAAAAAAAAAAACACAAAAATGGCAGTCTTGAAATGCTACAACTCTACCTGCTGTTGAAGCTCGACGAGACACTGTAATGTTTGGATGACAAGCTGCAAAACAGTTAGATTATATGCACTCAAAACTAAACTGCAATATGTTGGAATGATTTCAGTGCTTCGGAGGAGCATAAAGCAGTGGCAATGGGCGGAAGTGATTGTTGACAGAGGTAGGCGGTATCAAGTCGACAATTTTATAGATCCTATTGTCGGATGGGCAAAATTTGTTTTAGAAGAGCTTCGGATGGATGTGAGAAATTATTTGCGCATAATATTAAAATTTAGAAGCAATTATCACCACCTTTGATTGCAATAACCTTTGCTTTGCCTGGCTTCCGATCGACTTGGAATGAACACAAGTCGGAGTAAAGAAAAGATTGTTTCTATCTTAGGTCATTGATGAGATCGATAGTGCTTTCAATGCCGCTTTTAAATTTACCAACAGGCTTATTCCCAAATCGTTGCAGCTTGCAAATCTAGGTGGTGGTATATTGGCGTTCCGTCAATTTATGTCAATTGCACGTCATACAAGAATTTGATGTTATATAAGAGCTAATGTTTTTCATCGGAGGTTATAAGAGATTCTGAGGGCAATTTGAATGCGTTTGTCAGTTTACTTAGTTTCTCTTCCTAAATTTTGTTCCGCTAAGACACAATTTGTGAGCTGCTTCATTTCCAAACCCATAAAATACGTAGAACATATAAACGCACCCTCCTCCCCCTCTCTCCCCNCCCCCCCCCCCCCCCCCCCCCCCCCCCCCCCCCCCCCCCCCCCCCCACTATATTCATTTAATTGGTGGAGGAGATTATTGCACACTGTATGAGCATCACTCCGTCCCCTCATAATCGCTAAATATTTTTGTGCTGCAAGAGTTAACCTTCATAGATGTTCAGTACAAATTTGTCGAACATAATTTCATAGAAACAACAAAGCATTTTCTTGATTTTTCAATGTTCTCATTCGAAAGCAAGCAATTATTAGGATTGAAATGGTGGAACACCTCATGTTCTATATAGATACCGCTAAAATATTACCGAAAAAAATGCTATTGAAATATTCCGGCAGTTGGCATTTTGCCAAAATTTTTGGTGAATCGACTGTATTGTTGATTTTCCTAAAAGTTTAGTGAACCATTTTAATCGAACTATAAGTAGTTATACTTGTAACAGAGTGGTTAAATAGGGGATAACGGGCCTAGGTAGAGATGGTTGAAGCAATGTAAGCAAGGAAATAGGTGGTGTACTCTTGTTGGGAGTAGATGGGAAATGATGGATGTATTTCGAGTGATTTACGTGAATCAAACAATTACCAGACGGGTGGTTCTACACCAGTGGAACTTGTCATTTGCAATTTGTTTATTGTTTTCTTTCGTAGATACTGTTTTTGGACGTTGCGTTTTGCCTTACTTTGATGGCCATCTTCGAGGTAATCATAGATGTGACCCGGATGCGTTAATTGTACATACTCGATGGTTGCATTTGTTTATCAGCTAGATTGCCATTGTTTTCTTGAGAAGCGAAGCTTGTGTGCGATAACATCCTACTTGCTAAAACGCTCAGTTGCCATTATAATAATATTAATTAGCATTTTTGTTTTTACAATGAAGAAAGCATGAGGACCACACTTCAAATAGGATAAAGAGTAACTAGATAGAGAAGAAATAGAATATAGGTAAGTATAAGTACCGCACATCTTCCGTTTGATAACTTCCTGAAGGGTTCAGGTATCCGGGGAGTTGGGGGGGGGGGGGGATACAAGCGCTAAAGCAGTCATGACTGGCCTAATTGTTTATGATCCTATTCCCCTTAAATTTTTAGCCCAGAAAATGATAGCATAAGTTTTTATTAGCTTATTTTGAGGGAATTGTTTTTAAAGTTGTAGGAATCGGAGCACTGGACCACCCTTCTTTCCGCATTGGGTGAATTGTTTGATATCTTGGCCACTATTCTTCTCTTTCTCCTCATTCAAGTAAATCAGTCAGTGATTAGTGATTAACTCTTCTTTAGCGGCCTTGTTTTGAGTCGTTGGGAGAAGGGCATTCGACAAATTTTCGGCAAATTTAGGCTCTAAGGTACAACGAATCGTAGTAAATTGCGATGTACATCCGATTATTGCAGAGATTACCAACTGAAATTTTCTCGATGCTACTCCTGGCAAGTACTATCTATCGTTTAGCTTCTTAATGTTCGCCCAAGCGACGAGTTTTGTTGCATTTGATCACCAATTTATTTTCGATTCTTCGTTTTTAATGCTTTCAACGTGTGAGATTCACAGCTTCAAGGGGTTTTTCATCCCATAGTCTTTTGCCGTTCGCATATTTTTCGCTTCTGCAGCTACTGACCTCGTTCTCGTATGTGAAGAGAACCATAGAGGTGAGGACTCAGTGCGGCAAATAGTTATTACAAAATGTGTTCGATTTTGTACTTCTCCTAGGGAGTTGAGTATGTGTCCTTTTTTGGCCTTGACCCATCTTCGGCACGTATATTCGAACTTCAGATCTCTAAATGTGGTCATTTGCCAGGTTTTGTTCGAGTGAACGCAGGTGTTGCATTTCAGGCTTAGTATTTATGAGCAAAATACCTAAAGGGAAGTAAACTTTGGTTGGAAACAGCTAAAAGTATGGACTTTTTATCTTTATGATGTTAAATTGGGGTTTTTTATCTTTTTTTTTTTTTTTTTTTTTTTTTTTTTTTTTNTTTTTTTTTTTTTTTGTAAATCAGAGAAGGGGGATTAAGGAAAGCACATCGTATGGTCAGCCGATATCAATAGGCCACCAGTGAGCTTGTAGTCTTCCTTTCCAAGCTGTCAATGGACTAAATTGTGGTGGAAGGATGTATGACTCATTTATTGCTTTCGGATGGTTGGAGCTAAGGCTTTGAGAAGTGGTCTAGTGACGATGGCTTGGTGCGATTTGAATTTTCACCGCTAGAAAGTCTCAGTGGACAGTTTTCGAAGCTTGTTTTAATTAAAGAAGATATGTCTATATTGTGATTTTTCGCCAAAGTCGTAATAATTAATCGTGGGCAAAGGTATTGCTTGTGCTCAGATATTTACAGTAGGGTAAAATGGCACCGAAACGCAACAATATTATTCCAAATGCGCATTTCCACAAAGATTGGCAAACACGGGTTCGTACGTGGTTTAATCAACCGGCGAGAAAGGAACGTCGTCGTCAGAATCGAGTGGCAAAAGCACTGGCATGTGCACCACGTCCAGCTTCCGGTTTGTTGAGACCGATTGTACGTTGCCCGACAGCACGCTATAATAAGAAGGTACGGCTTGGCTATGGATTTACGCTGGATGAGCTGAAGGCTGTTGGGATTGGCAAGAGAGAGGCACGTACTATCGGAATCGCTGTCGACTATCGTCGAACCAATAAATCGCACGAATCTTTGCAGGTCTCTACTTTATGGGCAAATATGTTTTTGTTTGAATGTGCTTTAAGGAATAGAAGCTGTGCAAAGTGGCCATGATTAGCTGGAGGGACTGAGTGAGCATAGATTAGAGAGGGAGGAAGGGGGAAGAAGGCGAAAACCAACTCTTTGGTTGTTTCGGAAGTGCAGAGGGGGAAAGGGGTGCAGATATTCGGGGAGAGAAAATGCAAGGAGCAAAAGGTATCGGTGAATTTCGCCCCGTTGAGAAATCCTCTCGTTATACTCTTCTGGGGGGGGGGGCAGTAATTTTTAATATAGGCACATTGTTTTTCATGGAATGACATAGATTTTTGAGAGGTCAAAAATGAGAACGTGAGCTGCATCTTGAAAGTTTCGAAGGCGAACAGTTCGCTTAATGAGAGTGTGTAAGCGTTTGTTGTTATCCCGGATGTTTTTTTTTTTGCACTTTAGAGGTGAATCTGTTGCAACCTGGCTGAAAATACCTGTCCATTTGCAAATATGTCTCTTAGAAGCTTGGGCACTTTTCTGTTGCATGTGACGAGAGTAGAGGTACAGCGCCGTACATAGTAGTATGCTGGCATGGGCAAACACCATCCAAATATCACCCATCAAATCGGGCAGGTTTTTGCTCCGTATCTAAACGATGATAAGTGATCAGAAGTAGTTGGCAAGCTGATTTTATCTCAACATGTTTTTCACTCGGCTCTCACATAGAGGGGTTTCTGTCCGTGTAAACCACGTCTATTTTTTATTTACATAAGGTGCCTTCTTCCGTCCGTAAATGCCACTCTCTGTCCTCGTTTCTTAAGTTCATTTCCCATCTATTACGATTTGAATTCATTCATTTACGCAAGCAGCCTCAAGCTGTGTCCTTTGATATCGTTTAGTATCGAACAGAGAAGGAGGTCTTCGCCAAAGTTCATCATAAGACCTTTTTTTTTCGGTCTTGTAGACGTCTAGTTAAAAGAAATAAAGTGAGAGGCACTATGAAACAGCAGAATAATGGGGAGTCGTCTGCTTGTATGTTGCTTCAAATGAAAAGAATTGTGGCAATGTGGAATTTTGAGTTTTGCTGTGAAGTTTTTTTTTTTTTTTTTGAAGTATCCATAGGTAATGAGTCCATACTCGATATTACCTAGGCGGTGGCACAATGTCCTCATTTTCCATTATTACTATTCCAGTATCTTTATTCTTATTTAAAAGCAATCAGCTGTGATGGCTGATTTTTATTTTTATTTTGAAACATATTTCGCACATTGAAAAACAATGCACCGTAACAGTTGGCATACCTAGTGGCCCACCTAGATGTTGGTAGTGGAGAGGAGGGGAGGGGGGGGGGGGGGGGGGGGGGGNGTTATAGGGTTGTTTTAATTTGATGAGGTCATGGAGTTAGAAAATGAAGAAATAGTTTCATTGCATGCGTTCTTTGATTAACCAAAAAGACGAAGAGCTGGAAGAACTAAAAAGGGTAACAAAATTATAGGGGGGACTACTCCAGGACTTATTCATCTTCACAGGAAATAAATCGCCATTATTATTATTATCACTTTTCATCTCCTTGAACATCGTTCCATTTCCGGTGACATTTGATTGTGTTGTTATTGTTTGCAGCAAAATGTGCAACGCCTGAAGGAGTATAGGTCGAAACTGATTTTATTCCCGAAGAAGTTGAACGCACCGAAGAAGGGTGATAGCTCAGTTAGTTGTTTCATTTTTCTTTCTTTGTTTTAAATATTTGCTTATTAAATAGCGGCTGCTGTTTGTACGTTTGTAAATTTTGTTGAATCAAAAAAGTGGCTATATCCACATTAGTTTCAAGGTTGTTTTTTTCTTCTGTGAGACCAGAGGAGCATTGTCAAGCTGAAGCTTATTCAAGCTGTTACTTCCCGTTCGTTATTTCGGTTTCAAAGAAACCTAGATCGACATTTTTCTTCCAAATTCTCCAAAAAGGAGGTATTGGAAACTTGGTCTGTTGATGGAATGCGTTGTTTTGAGCTTTGCATGATTTGGTCACTCTTGCGTTTGCAGTGAGTGAGGTTCGGTGCTTGGCAACCAGTCAAAATTCAGATGAAGCCGTAGGGAGGATTGACGAAAATAATATTTGTAGTTTCTTGGGGTTGGGTTTTTTTAGAGCCCTGATTAGCAGACCGTTAAAAAATGCAACAAAATGCACTTTGAAATCACCATGGGGGATCGATTGAGCAATAATTTTTATAGGCAGATGAGATGAAGTTGGCGGCACAAATACGCGGCGTGGTACTCCCAGTGAAACAGCTGGTACGTCGAGAGAAGGCACGTGCAATCACTGACGACGAGAAAAAGTTCGAAGTTTACAAGTACCTACGTCGTGTACGTGCTGACAAGAGGCTTAAAGGAGCGCGTGAAAAGAAAGCTCGTGAAGCAGCAGAAGATGGCGGAATCGGTGCTGGTCGTCGTTAAGTGGCATCCAACCGATCCTCATAATTGAACAGTGGTTTTGTTTGTTATTTGTCTTCAAATATATGTTGTTGATCGTTGAGCACTCTCTTCTGGTTACATCCCAATATCAAGTCGTCTGCTATATGCGACATGACCAACGCGTCGTATTTTCAACACAATGACATATAATCAGATACAGGGACCTTGGAGAAGGTTGTCTAAACTATTGGACTTTCGTATTTAGCTATACGAGAAAATGAGCGGGCGAGGTGGTACGAAAGCTACTGATGTTTCAGCTGTTGCTGTCGTTGAGGAGATATAAAGCTTTATTGTT
>JAARMF010005709.1:0-10321 GCA_022844705.1 Toxascaris leonina
GAAAGAGGGATGGAACATTTTCAGCTGTGACAAAAATCTTGTCATTCAGCGACCAACAGCTTCATGCACAGAAGACAAATCAATTGACATGTCGTTAAGAACGGTTCCGAAACGAGATAGGAGAGCTGCCAAAATGCCACTGCCACATTTAAAAACACTTTTGACAACGACAGCAAATGCGTCAGCGCCCTTTACACAATATTTTGGCACCGCCCCACTACAAACCAAAATGAAGCCTTCACTTTGTCTTGTTTTTAAATTTATGTTAACGCACTTAGGAAATATCTAACGAACGTAGAGAACGTAAAGATGGTTAACGGTAGCCGTGAAGCGGATAAAAACCGCACGAGCGTTCAACTGTTAACAATTCGTATAGGAATGGATGAGGACGCATGAAGGTTTAGCGAGGTTTTTGGTAAAAAGACATCAAAGTTTGTAACTCTGTATCCAGGAATTCCTGATTTGAAACCCTCAGAGAAACAGACGGATGAGCTTGAATCGACGCAATTTGCGGAGAAATAGAAAGCCGCCGAAACATGTACTGTGGATTGGAAAACTGCGAACTTGAAAAAAAAAAGCGAAGCAGGTAGAAAAGAACGCACGATAAGGTAAAACCGACAAACCTCAATAATCGGACGTGTTGCATCAAAGCGGAACCTGAGTCGACGGAACGCTGAGTGTATTTCGCACGCTTTTGACTTAACAAGCATCATACGTGCGCTATCGAGGCGAGTGTTTGCAGCGAATGAAAGCCTTTCACGAGTGCGTCTGTCCAACTTAACCAACCACGACGTGTACATCGACATGCTAAACACACAATTGAATTCATCTATCAATGTCCAACATAAATGAGCGCATTGTAAGCAGAATATATATATTAACTAACCTGATAAGCCGAGATTATGAGCACTGCTGAAAGGAAGGTTATCCTAACAGAAAATCGAAGATATTTCACCGCTATTTTCTTCACGGATTTAATTATGAAAGTGGTGGCGACATTAAAAATCGAGAGCACAATTCTTTTTATGATGCCTCTTATTATACTCACTGATATATGACCTATTAACTACCACGTAATTGCTGAAAAAAAAAACTATCAGACATAAATGAGGCCAAATAAAACTCAACAGACGAAAAGACGACTTATCTCATAATGAAAATATTCATTCTTAAATCGCGTAAATGAACGATTTCATCCAATATTGCTTCAACTGCCAAAAATATTACTGCGAATAACTTGAGTGTCTAGACATGGCGCGGGATGTATACGGATATAGCGCTCTTGCAAATACTCAACGGATCGATCGACTGCTTATCAACCAAATACTTATCAATTAATGCGTGGAAACAGCCGTTTGTACAAGCCGGCTCACGCGTCACTTCTGAGCGATACGAACGATTTCTATCAAATCTCACCTTTCAACAATGAAAGACAGCAGGAATGACGATCGATGGAGGGCATCGCAAATATGGGACGCGGTTGCACCACATCCACCAGTTTCCTTCGCTGCCAGATTCACAAAGCTATCAATCACCTTCGCTATCTGAACGACGGCGACATTGATTCAATAGGCGTCGTATCAACGTAACACTCTACTACGGTCTTTATAATCAAGAGCTACGGCAGGAGGACTGTCACAGCGTACCCATCCTACAACTGTTCCAGCAATAACATGCGCAGACACGCTACTGCAGTCATTTGCACATGTAAAGGCTATCGATTCAAAAGTGGTTCCTTCACCGGGATCCCGCGCAAGTGGAGAATTTTTTGTAGCTGTCGTCAATATTGAAGTGGAGGATATTTTCTGGACCTTTCTGGACCCTATGAGAAAAGAGCATTTCTAGCCGCAGTAGATTTTGTAAAGTGTATTTTGCGAACGATTTGTAAAAAGCGAGCATAGAAAACAGTTTCTGCCAAACGGTGCCTGATGCAACGTTAGTCACATGCTTTCTGTTCCTTTCGTGTAAAACGTCGCAATTTAAAATGCTTTGCCTACGTCCCACTGCTTTTGGGATGACTAATAAAATCCGGATATAATTCGTCGAATTTCTTTGACAAACTTAAATTCACATGACTAGAGAATGATAGACAAAAGTAAAATTAGGATTAAAGTTGCGGAAAGCAGATTAGGGAGGAAGAAGTATACAATCACTGAAGTAAGAGATAATCGCTGCGCGCAAAACAACATAAAATAGCAAAGGCGACTAGCAAAGCATTATGTCTGGAATGCTTAGGAAACTAGGAAGAAATCTGTCGAACACCACGCAAAGCCGAAAAATCGTGGACATAAATAAACAGCAACAACATTGATTGGCATCAAATAAACAAAAAAGCGACAGCGACAATGTGAAGTAACAAGTAAACGAGAAATCAGCACTTTATAGAGATGCAGATTTCGAACTATATACATCGAGCTGCAACTCGTGTTCCATTACATGAATACTTTTAATAGCACCGCAGGTGAACTGCAGCAAAATGCTCAGGAAACCTCTCACTCTTTATTGAAAATTGAATTACGAACCGGTGAGAAACACAGAAAAATTTGCACCCACGGGAAATTTTAGTCGAAATGGAAGGATTAAAGACACAACTAACGTGATGGATGGCATTACAGCGCCCAGTTCTTCTAAGAATATTCTCCCATGCGCACTGAATTTCGCACACTGGCTTCTGATTACCCCATGCGATTCCGTAATATCTCGTTCCCGAATAGGCCGGCGTTGCCTAAAATCTTCAGGTAGGATGCGTTCTCAGCACTCCTCTTAATGAATGAACTTGTCAGAGGTTTCCTTGATCGCGACACTAATGCAACGCCACTGCCGGAACTCCAGAAGGTGGTAATTATTACATAAGTAAAACGAGATCAACAATTCTACATATTGCATTTTAAAAGTCCTTAGCTTATTCGTGGGCTCAATAGAAAGGGGCAAACCTACGCCTGCCCACCTGTTGAGAGCCAACTAAATGCTGCTGCTACCTCAAAGCGCTTCCCACAAAAAAATCTACCGCTAAAAGGTCGACGATGGTCAGTCAGGGGTACCAGGCAGGCGATCAGCACGGATTTTCTTTTCCGTTTGAATAATGAAGTGCACAGGAACGATGCACTGACAAGCCCAAATCTTGGTCTCCAGAGATAGCCACTACATATTATAATGCCCCATAATACAAGAAGGGACGTTTAAGCAAAGGCTGCCCAGCCAAGGCGAAATCCATCATTGATACGAAAGAGAGACTAAGATGAACTACGCGGCTAGGACTTATCGCTATTATGGAACGAAAAGGAAAACGAAACGAAAAGAAACTCACTGAGATGGTCCGATTTGCACTAATTGGTGTATTATAAGCTGTATTACCGAACGGACCAAGTGACACATTGAAACTTATGTTCCTCTTCCTGAAACCTGTTGAGAGAGTTCATGACGCAGCAATGATGTTATACATGTTTGGTTCTATCAGTTTCAAGTTTCGCTGTATTCACAGGGAAAATACGGTATTACGGGGGATTCCCAGTCAATGCGCCCAGAAAGCTATTATGCTCCATCGTTGACAAGAAGTAAATTTTGTTCGGCAACTACGGCATTCATCGACTACGCCATATATCTGTACGAAACGTCAACAGAATTTCCATAGTTAATGAAGCTCAATCAAACAGTCGCCAATTTAGTTGCAAAACAATCAAACATGGAAAAAAAGAAATATTTCAGCTAAGCTGTCGAGCTCTTTCTTATGCGTTGAACCGAACGCCAGAGGTGAGGTGGAAATTGCCTCGAAAAATATATTCCAAAGACTCAAACCCTAAGAGCCAATGGTTTGCAGAAATTCCAAATCTGATGTTTAGCCGAATTTTTATATCTATTTTATCGCTGGTGCTCATCTACGAATGCACCATTGGATATGATGCTGCAATGCGGAAGTTTACTCCTCGCGAATCGAGCATTCGACACAATAATACCACAACTAAGTTGTGTGTGACTCTAACAGGAACTTACCTGGAACCAGCACTACCCACTCGATGAAGTGCTGCTCGTTCAAGCAGTTAATCTGGGAGCCCGTTTATTCACTGAACTCGAATCTATATGTTAGTATCATTCACTTCAAACGATTATTCATTGCAAGTTCTCTTATTGAAATTTATATTTGAAATTTCACCTTCCAATGTGAAATTTGAAGAAAGTTATCGTGTCTCAACCGCTTAGTAAAACTTATGTTCTTCTGAATATAATGGATAATAGAAGTACGGAAAATTATTGGAGGACTTTACGAAAGATCGGTTCCCATACAGCCAACATCCATAGGTACCCATAATGCTTATTACTAAATCATCTTGTTGATTCATCGGCAATATTCAACTGACCTGAATACGGGATGAATATAATTCGCATCAAAAAAGCTGCATAAAAGTATATATTCGCATTTTCCTTGCATATAGTCAGCATATTTCGCTTCCTCGTCACGTATATTACAACGATCTCGATGATGATCATCTTCAGTGCAATCGAATTCGACCAGTGCTCGCCCAACAAAACTATAATAGAAATAAGTACGGAAAGAAAGATTCCGGGAACGACCCTGAAACGGAAGCGAAGAAAAAGCGTTGAGTTGATAAGCAAATTTTGCGTCGCTTGATGTGAAACAATAGCCCTTTCATTCCCTCTGCCAATAGCATCCCAATCAAACGCACGTGCTTCATAGCCTTTCACTTTCACGTAGTGAAAGAATACTGAATTGTACCAAAAATAGAGCTGCGCATTAAAAAAATTAAAACAGCACAAGGACGATTTATTTGTATCATTTAACATCAAAATGAAGGATCATACTCTGTTTTGATCTCATAAAGTTGCACTTCCCCATTCGCGCATCTCATCGTGTGCTAGCACACTTCATGTTCCTTGTCAAAGCGCTGAACGCTTTAACAAGTAAAGAATAGCTCTCATGAGCTTGATTAAGCAACCATTTTCAGTTATTTACAACTAATATATGACGTCGAGAAACTGCCTCGCACTGTAATCGATGTGGCCGCTCATGAAAAAATTTAAAAGTTCTTTTTTTTGTGATTCGTTCAGGGAATTAAAAGTCTCAGTGAGATGAATAGACGCAATCTTCTTGGAATTTTTAAACGTCCACCTACAGCTTCTCGCGAAATTGATGAAATATAAATAAGAGTAATGTGCATCAAATTGAGCCTTTCCAACTTAAGCGGTTATTCGATTGAAGCTATCGGAAAGACAGGCATATGCATATACAGAAAAGCGGCGATGCACTTATGCGCTTCGCAAATACATCTACGAATATAACACTTGTGAATGCAGCTATTGCTCGTGGACTCGACTGGGAATTTCAAACTGTTTTGTTCATTTCAAATTTCTCTCAGATGAAAGGTAAGACCTTCCAACTTCAAATCATTTAGTTGTAGTCACCTTTTCACTGTCAACATTCCAAAACGGATTTGCAAAGGATACGACATTGAAGGAAACTGACCGCACTGCAGCCTTGGGCTCACCAGGTTCTTCAGTTCGGTAAAAGTTCACATATGCCGGTCCAAAAAGTGGAAGGCACCTATAAAAATCGGATAATAAATACAATGCAGAACAGACAGAAACAATAAGACAAAAGAAAAAACTGGACCATCCTTTCCAGACAGCGATAGTTGTACAGTCTTTCTCGTTAAAGTATTGAATTTTCTCGACGATGCTTGGTCACGCAAATTGATATTGACCAACACAATCAAACGTTTGATGGCAAGCCACCTTTGCAGACTGTGGAGGTTGGTTCGAAGATGTTGAATGTGGCGTCCGACGTTTCGGTAGAAATCATCCGCCTCAGAGACGAAATAATGCGGCAAGCTGATGATTATTAATTGTAGTAGGACATTTGTAACTGTAGTATGACAGCCTATAAAGGTGGTTTATTATCAAGCATTTGATAATACTGAATTCATATTCATACACATAATGCGACCTCTAATATATTTTCATTGAACGAAAACGTTCTTTAACGAAATACGTTTTCTGAGGCACGAAAATATAACATCGAAAATATTTATAAAATCAGCGCGACTACACTTTCTATGACTGTGCGTCCATTTGCTTTTCCGGTCACTAGATGAAGGGATATTGTGAAGCAGCGAGCGTTTCTTGGAAAATTTTGAAAATATGTGAGGCAACAAGCCGGAACTGTTCCTACAAATGGTTGAGCACCTTGAAAAACGTAGAATACTAGGATATACAGAAGCCGCATCGCTGACAACATAAATGCAATAAACCGAAGTATTTAAAATGTCTCTCATAACTCCTCATTACGACGATTCGAGAAGTTTTTTAGGTAGAGATGGTGAAAGAGGCGAGTCGAAAACATTCCTGACGCATTTCCAAGCTAATGATGCCCTCCTAAATCAACAATATTGGTCACACTATCACAGCAGATGTAGTTTCTGGGGTGCTTTGCGAAGTCTATTGTACCAACCGAGATCTAGGTAAAACACTACAAGGTGATGATTAATAGCCGCTCAGGACAGCTGAAGGTCATCAGATAAGTGTCTGGAGCAGCTTTTGGTAGCTGCACGACATCGCGAAACTGTATCTTGATTTTCGAAGTCCAAAGAAATATCCTCTTCAGTACCTGTTGCATACAGCGGGGAACCCCGATCCTCTACTGAAATTGGAGTGTCCCATACGTGATTTCAAAAGCGTTGACTCTTGCGCTCTTTTCTGCCCAGAAGTTTCTTCAGCAGGCAAACTAGTGAGTGAGTCGCAACCAAGCCATCTCGAATAAAAGGATATGGAGATTCCTGGTGCTTTTTCTGGGTTCTGTCCTGAGCTTTGCATGCCATTTCGCACAGACGCGGCATTCTTCATAATTTGCATAGAGGCATTAAGCTTTAGCTTTACGCAGTTCGCGCCCACTGATCAACCAAAGCGTGACCACTATATATATTTCCATGAAGGCTGATGCACTTTGCTCCATCTACACATTTCTTCAGCAAAACGTACGTCGGCACAAGCAACGTGCAGTGTATAATCCGCAATAATCTGTGCCATTCAGTGGGTACATGAAAGACAAATGCATCATAAGGTGTGAAACAATCTAGATTGCATAGGAAGCACTCCTTCTCTTCCACGCAAAACATTTCGCAGAGTAATTTTTGTCCCCCATTCTTTATTCTCTTCCCATCTTTCCACGCTAGATGTTTTCAGGTGCAGATTTACAATGATTCTGCGTGTAATCGTTGAGGTAACATCACACACGTGTGCTGTTCCTCCAGAATAAGGCATGAAGGAAGCGAAGAAAGGGAATGCAGAATATGCATGACAAATTGGTCTGAAATTCATAGTAAACGCGCTGAAATTTTGGCGAAGGGGAGGGAAGAGCAGACAGAGTGGTAAAAGGAATTTGAGGAAGCAACACGGACTCTGGTCATAAAGCAACACAAACAGCAGAAGTACATTTTCTACGCCATCTCGGTCAGACAAACGACTGGTTACAAAGAAACTCATTTTCAGACANGCATTAAGCTTTAGCTTTACGCAGTTCGCGCCCACTGATCAACCAAAGCGTGACCACTATATATATTTCCATGAAGGCTGATGCACTTTGCTCCATCTACACATTTCTTCAGCAAAACGTACGTCGGCACAAGCAACGTGCAGTGTATAATCCGCAATAATCTGTGCCATTCAGTGGGTACATGAAAGACAAATGCATCATAAGGTGTGAAACAATCTAGATTGCATAGGAAGCACTCCTTCTCTTCCACGCAAAACATTTCGCAGAGTAATTTTTGTCCCCCATTCTTTATTCTCTTCCCATCTTTCCACGCTAGATGTTTTCAGGTGCAGATTTACAATGATTCTGCGTGTAATCGTTGAGGTAACATCACACACGTGTGCTGTTCCTCCAGAATAAGGCATGAAGGAAGCGAAGAAAGGGAATGCAGAATATGCATGACAAATTGGTCTGAAATTCATAGTAAACGCGCTGAAATTTTGGCGAAGGGGAGGGAAGAGCAGACAGAGTGGTAAAAGGAATTTGAGGAAGCAACACGGACTCTGGTCATAAAGCAACACAAACAGCAGAAGTACATTTTCTACGCCATCTCGGTCAGACAAACGACTGGTTACAAAGAAACTCATTTTCAGACATGACACACCCCATAACACTTCTGCCTTCTTAAAACAGTGATGCTCCTATCTGCAGTAAGCTGTAAGAAGCTATAAGAACTAGTAAGAGCAATTTAGTTGCCGTACAATAATGTGAATGTACTACGAGGCCTGCTCAGCAAAAAATTTGCAACTTTTGCGAGGTTATGAGTTACTATTAGCCGGCATTGTGCCGCCACGAACGATCAATATGGATTCTTGACGCCATTAAGAAATCTCATATAACCAAAGCAGTCGCAAAAAGATGCAACTAAACGATAAACATAGAAATGCCATTGAAAACACTTACCGCCCACAATCGTCATCGCCCTGACATTGTGCTAAATTTAAGATAGCCTCTGCGAGTGGTTCACTTCTTTGCTTGCCGAGGATGCGAAAGATCACCTGAATGAATATTGTGTTGCACCTGTAGCTGTTAGCAAGACATAATTTATGAATAAACAATTTGACGCCATCTGTGATAGCTAATTTCTTCAGCAATCAAAAAACTGAAATGAACTCATGCAAAAATCGTGTTAAGCGATTTTTCGCAATTTCACATAACCACCTTCAGTTCATTTGAAATGAATTCTCCCTGAAATGATTTCCCTTCCATCTACGTTCATGAGTTTCATTTTATTATTGCTTCAGTCTTTCGGAGAAAACAAACTTTTGTTCATTCGAACGTTGAGTAATCACATAGGCACACCGCCTCCTCCTATTAAAATCTTTTTGAAATCTATTATCTGCATTGTGTTCATTACAATAGATTAGCTGCACCATTCATCACGACCGCTATCGCTTTTGCTTAAAGATCGCTTAAATTCGTGCAAATTACCTTGCGAGCAACAGTCGGCCATAGTAGCCGCAAATATATTTCCTCGTTGATACTGACGCTCTCAGAAGTTGCTCTTACTGCATGCGTAAACGCCTCATCCTTACCCACCTCAAAGAATCACCACCGATTATTCAAAAAGTTCATTCTAAAATATTCTTATTCGCTAAGCGAAGTCAAGTCAAACTGGCAGTCGTCAGAGTTACCACAGAGGCGTCAGAGTGACCACCAAGCGATACTGGGACATAATCAGCCAGATAAATAGCGATTTACAAATTGTTACGACAAATCGCGGTATCCCTACGAACCACAAAAAAGCCGTTCACGTCCAAGATGCATCCATTTAGAAGAAATGATATTATTATTACTGCGATCAACTGAAATTATATCACTATAAGTTTTCAAGAAACAAAGGTACAAGCTATAAGCTACTAAACTACGCTGCGAGCGTTATCACACTCCGCGATCTTCTCAAAACAAATGAAAGTGTATGGGCAACGTGTTTAAGCATCGCACAAACGAAGACCCCCCCCCCCCCCCCCGCCCCTCACGTAGTGATCTGACTTGTGACGAAACCCTTCTAATACCACGTAAACGAGTGCTCTGTTCAATGAATTTGATTTTGGTTCAAATCTTTCTGGTCTTTAGAACTAATCTTAACGAATTGCCACTGAATCTTATAGCGGAATATTTTGTACGACTTATTTAGAAAGAAATTCTCCTATTTGAGTAAAAATATT
Organism: Toxascaris leonina; assembly: GCA_022844705.1. Taxonomy (NCBI): domain Eukaryota; kingdom Metazoa; phylum Nematoda; class Chromadorea; order Rhabditida; family Ascarididae; genus Toxascaris; species Toxascaris leonina. The sequence goes on from JAARMF010005709.1 coordinate 9,712, forward strand.
TTAAAGCACATTTGTTCGACCAAATAGTATTATTTCTATCAGACTATTGCTGTTGACTAATTACATGAATGCTTGTTTATGGGCGTCTCTTAGTTTAAGTCTTTAAATATCTCAAAATTTTATGGCTCGGTCAGAAATTACTTCGACATCTTTTGATGGCAACAGTAGGAACGTTAGAAAAATAATATGCAAAGGCTATGAAGATGAGATGCTTACTTGCACTTGAACAACGAGTTGCGTATTTGGATGCTCGTAGTGAATTATAGCAAGGTCGAGCTGACACAGCTTGTACACACGCACCTAAGTTAGTCAGATGTATGGGAAGAAACAAACAGCGCATCAACATCATAGAAAGATGATGACTAAATTTTTAGCTGTAACAACAGAAGCAATTCGGATACATGCAAGATCACGGTCAAAATGAAATTCGCGGCCGCTATTCTGCTGCATGAATGCAATATCTGTCATCGATAGCAATAAACGCCAAGCAAATAAATATTGGAAACATGCTCGGTTCAGGGACCGTGTGACGAGATACACCAAACATCGCATCCACTTAATATATTGCTATGAATTTTATGAGTTGCCTACAGTGTTAATTCTTCTTGAG
>JAARMF010005710.1:0-11088 GCA_022844705.1 Toxascaris leonina
ATAATCAGAAAACAAAGCAGGAGGAAGCTGGAGGAGCTCAGCACCAACATTTTATAAGCACCAATTTACGTCCGCTATCAGACAAAATAGCACAGTTTGAGGGAATTATATGTAATACATTAAAGTCAGGAAAGATCAGGTTTTGCTAAAACTGCGCTCCACTGTTAAATAAACCACTGCAATAGCAAGGTGCTCGAGGATTCTGCAAATGCGACGGNNNGAGGATTCTGCAAATGCGACGGTCACAGAGAACAGCAACGGCGATATATCCACATTATAGGCCCATATCGCAACTGGCTTGCACGTCGCATTTCTCTGAACTTTGTGTTTCCGCACAACTCCACGTTAGACGGGAGTTGGAAATGGTAAGTAGTCACTCACCTTACATTTCGCAGAAACCTTTCATCGCAGACTGATTTAATCGAAATCATAGAAGAAATGAATCTAACGAAGGAAAAAATGTGGTTCATCTTCGCGAGTACCTCCAGCCCTTCGCACCTTTGTTTCGCATCACTGCAGCCTACTTATTCCAAAGCAATAGATCATTCTCATATCATCCCTAAGCGAACCCTGTCCATTTCGCTAGCAATTTTCAATAATCCCGTTGCACAAACATATTTTTACAACCCCAGCCGCAACTTCTGTACCGTTGCTTCCCAGCGCAACGATAGGCCAAGGCCGCAACTTCTCAAAAAGTGCTAGTCCCCCATATGTTTATGTGAACACGATAGGACAATAAGAGGAGTCAGGAGAAACAGCCTTCCAATAAAAACCAAGTCTCTTCCAAGCCTCTAGCCTCCACGGGTACCATACAGAAGTGAGACTTCAGGCCACTTTATCTCGACTGCATTACTCACAAAGGATTTTTGCGCGTATATGCAAACAGCTTGCCAATAATCGACACAGCGCTTTAGATGCAGCACATAATAGATCTAACATAATTAAAATAATGTATTCGAAAATATAGACCACATTTATATATTTATATTTTTTCGTCATCATGGGACGATAGGCAATTGTTTGTCTTTATGTCGCATCAAAAAATATGGACTATATTTTCGAATACATTATTTTAATTATGTTAGATCCATTATGTGCTGCATCTAGAGCGCTGTGTCGATTATTGGCAAGCTGTTTTGCATATACACGCAAAAATCCTATGTCACATTACATGACGCATGCCATAACACATAAGCGATGACGCTTTGATGCTGACAACTGTTACTACTCGAGTGACACTGGTACAACTCTGCCCCATCCTCTCCCTCCGAGTTCAAGATGAGAGTTAGTTTCAGACATTAGAATGCCCGTAGGGTGACCAGTACTGGGAACACCTACAAATTCAATAAATCTGAGTAAAATTCATTCGAAAACAAAATTTTCCGAACGCTCAGCATTACATGTGATTAAGGTCACACCCTATCACTGCTCAGCGAAGCAGCCACACGCCGACTAACGAAGGACTATTCCAAGCGACTTCACCGCTAAAATTTCAATTGCATTAAGCAAAAGGTGTTCGGTGGTAGTCTGCCAATTAGCTCATCGCATACCTTTGTCAAGGACAGTCATCGGAAGAACTTTTTCTTATACTGTGAAAGACAGGCCCATAGGTGCACGGAAGTGTGCCCTTCATGTGCTGACCGCATCAACCTTCTTCAAGTCTGTATAAAACAAACATAAAACCGCATAGATATACCGAAGACTTTAAACTATTTCAACAATTCCGCAAACAACGAAGTTCATTTGTATGTAAGATATGAGGGTTTAAATGCCCTGTTTTCAGATAAACCCACGAAAGAAACTGCTTTCTAGACCGTCGATAAAATTCCACAGATCCAGAGAGTTTCTTGTGTGGGCACTATCCATTGCACAGACATCTCGTGCACGTTCATTTGCAGTGGAAACAACAATTTACGAAAATGTTGCGAGATTTTCCCTACGCACCATCATGTCCTGCGCAAAATACTCCTTCTGGAGATCAGCCGCAGCTACTGCATCAGACCACCTCCATTGAAGCGCATACCCTCCGTGCGGATGAGATGGCTTATCATACCTCATCCCAGTTTTTGAAAATTGCGAACCCACCATAGTTCTATGCGAACGCGATATAGAGCAATAATATATGTGATGCAAAGAAAATCCTGCCTCCCTTCGGAGCCTCAAATTTCCTCCATCCCACCTCCACCCTCGCGGAGTAGTTGCAGAATGCAAAATCTTTCTCGTGGGCTACTTACAAATCGTTGTGAGAATGAAAACCTCCCTCGCTCACACGGAGGATACGATTTACAACACCATATAATGAGGTCCCCATGTCCTGCACTAGTTTGAAGCAAAGAACGGATATAGAGATACAAGCGTGACGTAGCAAAATGTAGAGATGCACGCCCGATGGCAAAGCGAGTCGAGTTGGAAAGCACTGAAGAAAGGATGTTACACATCCGTTATACGAGCATGAGGGACATTTGAAACGTGAGAAATGCAATAAAACGGAGGTCGCAAAGATCAGCTTCCTTTCAACGACATCTGCTTTTATAACATTTTCCGGCAGAATGTTCCACATGCGCATAACACAGTTGCGTAACACATTCAAAGTACTGTTCGTGATGAACGCTTCTCTGGCTGGCTGATACTCATATCTACACCGGTCACTTTGGCAGACCCCTTCAAAGACTGTGGGGAGTTGAACCCCAGAGAAACTGCACACCAAAGATCAAATCGAAATTATGCCTAAGGCATATAAGAAGTTGGAGATTTTGAGAATAGTAGCATAATTGGGTTGACAAGGCACGGATAGCACACAAGAGTACACGTTCCTAGGAAAGGCTAAAAGCACACAATCGAAGCGGTATGCGTGTGTGAGGCATCCTAGCCCATAAAGAAACGATACCGCTGAACGAAAATCAGAATCGATTGGAAGGGTGCGATCGCGCATATCGCCATTTGCTAATGCTACCCATTTAGAAAAGCATTCATTTCGGTAGTTAATGTGCACAGCAGCGCATTCATCATGGAAAGAGTTAAGCTCCTAAGTCACACTCTCTTCGCTGTCGCAAAGAAAACTGCGTTGCAAATGAAGTGGCGACTAAGTCGAGATCACATTTCTTATGAACACATTGAAAATAGATAAGGAAAATAACGCTCTTAATGAAACAAGCTTATAAACGACATAAATTTCTAAACTTATTAATTTCCCCTCCAGACACTCGAAGGTCACTCCTGGAACGCCTCGGATATTCTTAAGTTAGAGTCCATCAGCAAGCAGATCTTGCACGGGTGCTGAACAAATACAGAAAGGAAAGCCAATTTTCCATCCAACGCAATAGCACTATAGCTGTCAGCGGCAGAACAATTTTCTGATTTCCATTGGTGGCTCCAGTCAACCAACAAGTAATTAGTAGGTCCGCATCCAGCCAGCTCAAACAATCTGAACTAGCATTCAAAAACGCTTGTGAACTTCACATTCACCCATTTGCAATAAAAATAACCCATACAGCGAAACCTTGATTTATTCATCTTCCTGCCAAATATAATTTGAAGACCTTGTAACAAACCAGCCCGAATTTTGATCGTCTGCAAAGAGTTTCGAAACTCACTTTGAATATTAAAAGGTTATGACTCACACTGATAGGCAGCATAATCAGCATGTCGCACGTCGGCATAAAATTTTATATTTGCAGCGTGTAGAGAAGTGCAAATGTGCGCATTAGGTCCTGAAGCGTTTGCGCTCAAGAGCAGTTTTCTTAGCGAACATTTCTTCGACTGCAGTGCATCATCTTTCCACCCNGAACATCCCACCCCACAATTATCAAATAATCGCGAAATGAGTAAATCTCTCCATCTCCCTGCTCACCGACAAACAAATCTCACCATGATTTTCACATATCCCACTGAAGGATGACGGATACATTCGGCCAGCAAAAGCGAAAAAGAACTAGGAGAGTATGATTTTTGCGGTATAAGTAAGCCTGCCTCCCCGCATACCTTCAATCGAAATGGCCCTAACAAGATCTCGCATCTTAAGTTTTGTGCACTTAAATAAGGACTTAACTACGGACGACTTCTGCACAGTCTTCACGATAGGTGCACAAAGAAAATGAATCTGTGGACTGAAGCATTGGGTTTGATATTTACGTTATCTATCCGCAAGTCACAGTTGTTTTGGGTTCGTATCTCTGCGCACCTTAAGTTCTCCGCTTATTCGCGTGTTAAAGAATGTATATCGACCACAAAAACTCTGCCATCTCCATTTAGCCATCGACCACAAATGTCCTGCCTCTCGTCACCACCGGTCTTCTCCCTCTCCCTCCTCACCACACTTCCAGCTATTTTCATCCCCATCACTCCACCACACATATAAATAAAGCTACTCCATCGTCAAACATTCTCCTACATCAATTATTCGCTCAAATCAACTACACTATTGATACGCATATATTACTTGCTGGACAACAATATATAATAATACACGCCACCCAAGAGCAGGCTTATACATTCGCACATTTTGTTCCACCAATATAACACCTCTCATATAGCAGAAGTGACTGAGAACATGTTTNTATGAAATTCTTTCAGATCTTACAGCGACTTCTCGTGCTTGCGAGGGTAAGAAACATAACAATAGACAGTGATAACAAGCGTTTTAAAACGATGCAATGCGCGCAAAAAATAAAAACCTGTACTTGCCACTCATCAAACATTCTCTCAAAACTTCCTCCACGCTGCGTTCGTTCTAGGTAAAGAAACGTGACTGAAAGTACGCTCAACTAGCAACTGGTCTCGTCCTCGCCAAGCATCAATCGCCTCGATGAATAGAGTGACTCTATTTTCAAATCCCAAAACTTAATCACAGTCATCGATTATCCATTCAATCACGCATCCTACGGCCCATGCAGTCATATTTCACTTAAACATGCAATTCTGAGTCGCATCCTTTACTTACTCTTGTGTTGCAAAGGTTAAAAACACTGAACTTCTCACAGCAGTATTCAATGTAAACTGCACACTTTCGAAATGCCTTAATGGTCATCTGAAAGACGTTCCACAGTTACGCTATCAAGAGACACATTTTGCGTTTGGAGTGACAAAGTTGACTCAGGCGACGCGAGCATGTATTCCTAATTGGCTTTGGAAAAATGTGCGATTTGCTGCCTTTTCATTACTGAATTGGATTACATTACTTTTATGCGGTCGTGAATATGCAGTGATGATAAGTAACTTCACCAATGATATTCTACGAAGACTTTTTGTAGTGTCCTGTCCCCACATAAACTTCAAGGTAGCATAGAAAACAATCAATGCGGTTCTCACANGGTGATGATAAGTAACTTCATCAATGATATTCTACGAAGACTCTCTGTAGTGTCCTGTCCCCAGATATACACAAAAAACTTCAAGGTAATCACCCGCTAGCACAGAAAACAATCAATGCGGTTCTCACACGGCCAAAACTGGCTTCCTAAGATCTTCAGTAACAGGCCACATTTACATGATCGTTGCCGTTAGGTGCTCATCGGCGAAAGTGAGGTTGCATTGTCAACGTTAAAAAATNACGTCCAACACTGGCTTCCTAAGATCTTCAGTAACAGGCCACATTTACATGATCGTTGCCGTTAGGTGCTCATCGGCGAAAGTGAGGTTGCATTGTCAACGTTAAAAAATTATTTCGCTAGTGATTTGCAAATCTTAACCTCGGTGCATAATTTCCACCTATTCAGGGAATTCTTGAGCAACCGAAGAGTTTTTATTTGCCAGATTACTGACGGCTGAAACGCACTCCCTGCAACAGCAATTAATTCGAGAAAATTCCAAGCTTTCCTTTTTACGCCTCGAAAATATCGCCTACAGATCATGCTTGACCATTAATATTTAGATGGCACAATGATCAACATTTTTCATTTTCGTGATGCATTCTTCAAAGTGCTAAATCATATATCAGCTTCCGCTCAATGCGTGTTCTGCCTTGTGCGAAAAAATCGGCCATCGCTTCATCCGCAGTTTGGGAATGATGTGGTGGTACTGACGGGAGAAATGTTACTCAATAAAATCTCAACGCAGCACAAACATCATCTAATAGATATAATGAAACGAGTACTCCTGCACAATCTGCAGCGTCTGAAACACATTATATGCATTTTTGCTTCATCGGTAACGTCAAATACTGCGCAACTGATGTGCATATTGCACGCTGCGCTGCTGGTCGGTGCACGTTTCATTACCCCCGCAGAGGTGCGATCGCTCATCGCTCTCAACTCCGCAATAAGGCTCTTAAGAGCTTCTGCCAGTCACACTCTTAGAATGAACACATCCTTCTCTTAAAGTCTTGATCAATCTCCCTATGCAATCATCTGTGAAGCTCGGCAAACATCCAACCGATTTCTCCTCTGCACTTAAACATTCGCAGTATTCTTCATTACATTTAACAGCTTTTGCTTTTCAATTGCAGTATAAAAGAACAACTGTACAGCATTCCTGCAAGTAAAACTTTCTCGTTACTCATTTAGTAAAAAAAGATCCATCCCAATTTGTCGGCCACTCGAACCATTTTTTTAACAAGATGGTATATGATAGCGCTTTCGAGATTCCAAAATACTCAGATTGCTCTTCTCGTACGAGAAAAATTAGCCGGTGGGGAAATCTCATGATTAAGGCTCCCTTTACATAGACAGAGCATTCTAAATTGAAATTTCCCGTTCCCCCTACCCAGCAAGAAATTTCGTACATCGACCCTCCTGCCAATGGCTCAGTAATGGAGCAGGCAACGATGAATAAATCAACTCGGGTGCATTTTGTGTGCAGATGCACCGCCGTTGTTTGGCGTCGTGCTTTAATGGAAGCAACCTTGCCATACAACATTGAAAACGTCATGCACATCTCAGCTGAGCACGTCAACATTCAATTACAGTATTTCGAATCAGAGGGCTATCTAAAGAAGGTAAAGAAGGAAATACGTCGAGTGCATTGATGTACCCCTAATTAGCTCGCGTCATGAAGTCGCGCGAATGGAAATGACCTGTTTGCAACAACACGGGTATAAAAATTACTTAACATTAATAGTTGCATGCCCGTCACGCCTACTGACATGGGATAAGCAAGGATCTAGCCTGCTTTGATACGTATATGGGTTGCGTTATAACTTGGCGTCCAAAGTCAATACAGTCAGTTCTTCGTCCAAGAAATGTGCAGTACTAGCTACAGACATCTCCCCTTCCCTCCGTCGAGTGTGCGAGAGAGAAAGTGTCTATTAGCTTTTTCATAACAACTCCAAAAACGGCTTAATTTTATTGGTATGGGACGTAGCAGAATGCGTTGCAGCCTGCTGAAATTGTGGGACCCTCTCCGTCTCTCTCGAAGAAGGAGAAGATTTATAAACCGTGGCAATTTTATGCGAGGTAATTCGGTACTTCACTAGTTGTACGAATGAACAGGTGCCAAAAATGTATCTATGCAGGTTGTCTGCAGTTTGCACGCAACAAGCTTTCGACGTAGTCTTGTGTCGTTATCTTGTCGCATCCTCTCGTTCTATTATCCTGTCAACAGATTCGAATTTATTTTTCTCGACTGAGTGTGCCATTAAAAGAAATCATTTTGCGATTAGCTATACATAGCTGCCAGCAATTCCAATTTCATAGTCCCCAAAGTAAAGGACGCAGCTGGTTGGCCGTGTGGATAAAGCAAAGTAAAGCAATGCGCGTGTGAGCGGAAGCGAGCAGCATATTGCCGTTAGCTTGCTAGATGGCTGGCCGCTAGATGCTGCATCTACAACCACGTGTCTTGATGCGTGCGTCATTACGCAAACGTGTCTCGACCGGCTGCTTCATTTCGTCATAGCGCTGCATATTTTTCACTTCATCCAGCCCACACTCACGTCTCTCTGACATTCTTTCGAAGCCATACTCTCTCAATCTATTTCAAACTTTTCACACTCACAGCTTTCGCTGGAAGATATTGCTTCCAAGTGCTTGCAACTAAGCTGGTAGTTGAAAACATCCTACGTCTACCTACTATCTGCTTACCATCATAAGCAGTCCATGCAAAAAAAATTGAATAACTGGAAATGCAGTTTAGGAATACCGCAAGCACACCGACATAGAGGGCTATGCTCACCCGTTGCTCTTCTCGCACTAAACCGCAATGCTTTTCCAATGATATCAAACATTTTCCGGAAGTTCGAATAAATCTGCAGACGAAGTCAATCCTAAATGGCTCTATGTCTAGTCCAGTTTTCATTTAATGCAGGTGGGCACATTTTCAGTTGTGAGAGGTGAAAACGTCCTCCTAACGAACATAAGTTGACAGTGCAGGAGGGATGATTCGAAAAGAATTTTCAAAAATAAGAGGAACGCAGTGCTGCAAGATGACAGCAATACTCCATCAAAGATCCCGAGAAGGATAGATGTCCCTGCAGAATAGAAACTCCTATCGCACAACGAAACGGCGTTTGCACGCACTCATTGACATGAAGTCCGAAATTGTGCGCCGAATGACAAACACGGATCACGAATACCAAAACAAAAGTTTATAGCAAGCTGCCCAACATTTCTTAGTCGCCCGAGCGTCGCACAAAGAACGCCCTCTACTCTGCCTCCTCTTTTACCCTCAAATGCTGTCGACACAATTCAACCACATCACTTCTGCAGCTGAAGAGATCTGAAAAAGTCAAGCATCTCTCCCACAGGCAATTCTATGCACATACAAAGTTGCTGCATCTGTGGTGTAGTGCAGCATTCATGCAACGCATGATACATAATCACACATGTCAGATCATCCTTCGCAACAATCTTCCATTCTATTGAGGCCTACCAAACTACCTTCGCAAACAACGGCGAATTACAGAACTCAGTTATCACCTTGCAGATGCCGAGAAGGGATGAAATCATGCAGATGAGAGGTTTCTGAGTATCCCTTCGCTAAATGCTAGGTCATGGTGCACTCAGCAAACTTACACAAAAAAGTCACTGGTACCCATCTGCAGGGAAACATTCAGTGAGCAAATAAGAAGACGAACGAATAATTTTAGGATAAGTGTGGCAAAGATTCGACGAGAAGCTTTAACAGGAAACAAATACATCAAGTACGAAGGATAAAGCAGCGACATTTAGTTCCTTGCACCATGCAATTCACAACAGAAGCAAATACCCGTCTTGTGGTCGTCCAAAGACATCATTATCAAAACATATCACTGAAAAACATCCGACTGAAAAATATTCAAAAGCAAACAATCTTGACTATTATTCGTAAGTCAAGTCAAGGAATCTGAAGAAAATTGGAACTGCTCCACTCAGAAATCTCGGTCCACATTTTCAAAAACACCCATTTTGCTGCAAGCGGACAGTTTCACAAGATGCACAACAACAGCGATAACAACAGATCGAAATCCGAGTAAAATCCCCTCTTAAAGAAATCAAATGAAAAGATACGACACCCATTCTCACGGATGAACGCACAACAGAATGGCAACATTTGAGTTCTGATGGCAATCTTTCTGCCACTACCATTCCGCCGCCCAATGATGCAGTACACTTTTCCATCCGCAACTTCCTACCATCACACGAACAAGAAACAATTGCCCGAAGATAGGAACTTACATGAGAGCCGAATTCTTCCCATTCAGTGACCACCACCATTTTTTCATGATTATAATTACGAGCGGCTGCGTTGAATTTCTTGATCTTTGCTGTATCTTCCAAATAAGAGGAATTACACCTAAAAATCGGTGCTAAACGACTGCAAAACCTGACCACTTGTCACCGCTATATTTGGCGAGTGATCAGTTATTTGATCAATAGTCGCATGCAGCTGCGAGTAACCACCTATCTACACACCATCCCTCACCCCATACCGTTATCCCAAGGAGTTTCACCGCTAAACAAAAAAGGAGTTTCATATAATTTACCGTTTTGTAACGAAAGTCCTGAATGAAGCATACCTCAGAAAAACTTCTGAGGAACACCCGTGAATGCAACTCAAGCGAAAAGAATACACACCATGAATACAAGAAACTTTGGAAAAATGATGGGGAATAGGGATCCCTGCCTATTTCAGAATGCTCCGTTTCATCGATTGGCTCTCATATGAATCATTTTGCAATGTGCTTGTCCATATTTATCATAATATGTGCTCAATAATAAAGACAAAGGGAACACAGCTGATCACTGAGATGTACCAGAGTTACTGCTTGACACTTAAAATATTTACACTTCTTGTTTCCTTCTGGATATTGCATCTGCATCCCTCTCCCCCCACTTTTCAGAAACACGATCTACAACTCCTCCTTGGATAATGCAGCTACCTAANTCCTGAGGGGTTTCGTGTAAATGAAAAAGCGACACTCATAACCATCCCTTTTCTTTTTCTTCATCATGGCTCAGAAGCGTGTGAAGAGTAAGCTTATGCCGAAAGTAAATCAACCCAACACTTACCCATAGCCGATAACGACGCCCATTGTACATGTATTACCGTATTTGAAGGCGGCTGCAGCGAGCTGACCAACTGTATCGTTCATTATTGCTTTCACTTTGGCATTTGTTAGCTAAAAATTCGCAATATGAAATGATCCACTCGATCCACATGTGTTCTGTGTAGAAGAGAGGCGTAAAATCGATCAGGGAAACGGGTTATGTTCAGGTCAACAGCGATAAGAAAAAATCGCGGTACGATCTTCGGCTGCATCCTAGCAACGATAAAAGGAGTTCAAAATAAACCTTTATGGTTCTTCAAATGTGTCTTCGTGGATTGGGCAAACAGTAAGATGCTTATGGATCAAATGGTTGCATAAACAACTGGGTCAAATATGGAAAGCGTAAGAACAGGAAGAGTGGATGATCAGGAAACATTCCCGGCCAGACCACACCCACTGCATGCCACAAGAACAAAATCCATAGTGCACACCTATCAACATCCACCATTAGCGCGTTCAAATTTCTAAACGCAAAACGCTTTACCATGAAACACTTCAAATACGGGGCTAAAAAACGTCTGTTATCTCCTGCTTTACCATATAGCTAGCACATAGTGAAAATATAACATCAAAATCGACTGTTTTAAGTCTCGTTGCCGCATACAGCCACCATAGACAACCAGGTTTGCCCC
>JAARMF010005713.1:0-11083 GCA_022844705.1 Toxascaris leonina
GAGAAGGATCAGCACTTACAGCTTTCTTAACGCTCTCAAAACATGTCGTTTTCAGCAGTTGTGTGCTTTAATCTAGAACTTGTTTAATCTTAGAAAGGAATTAGACAACATCACGAGCAGAATGGAGAATTTAGCACAGTTTAATCGATCATTTAAGGCAATTTAAACAAGAAAAAATCCCTTTAAACACCTATCAGCACAAATTAGCTCATTTTTCGTTTTCAATAATTTATTGCACCTAATCAGCCCTCAATTCTGCACAGATTCAACTCACTTTTATTTAATGGGGCTATCGAGATTAAAAGCTTCGTTGCACGCAATAATTATGCAACTATATAAAGGCGAAATATTGGATCGAATGTGATGGAAAATTAAAACACTTCAAACTTTAGCGATCATTCAATAATAAATGAAGTAGATTTCACCTTGAATNGTTTCACCTTGAATGAGCCTAATATTATGAGCAATGTTACCTACTTCTGAGCTCTACAGATCGTTGTCATACATACAGCAAAAAGTGGAAGCTAATCTATCAAATAGCTTCCTGCGCATCCTGAAATGCATTACGGGATTTTCCTGTTGCTAAAAAAGAAGCCTGGAATATGGATTCTTCCGACAAAATTGAAGTGGCAAAATCTGAATCACATGATCATTGCAAGAGTGATAAATCTTTCAAGAAAGAAGCGCCCAAGAAACAAACAAATTTTTCCTCTCTTCCTCAAGAACTATTAAACTGAAGTGTAGAACAAGGTGTTCTATCTTTTTCTCAACATTTGAAAGACCTATGTACAGCAACACTACATCACGAACGTGATGATATACTGTTTAGATGCAAAAAAAAAGGATCGATGCTTCGATTATTCGCTTGGCTAGCAAACAAATTGGGATATTGCTAATGGAATAGTCACTCGAAAATTCAATTGCTAAATATTTTAGAAAGTCTTACAGCTGGAAAAATATTAGTGCCAAATAATGGAAAGAACTATTAAAGAAAAACAATTAGTTTAATTAAGCGTATTTTCTGGTAGTCGAACGAAATATGAATGAATGTTCAGTAAGGAATCACTAAGATGACATCATTGAGATGTTCCATTTTGATAACGAAATGATAAGAGATTGATTAATGAATATAGGCGAGAGGTTATTGTTGAGTTGAAAATTACACAACAATACCGCATTATCAGATGTCGTTAGATTAAATTCGATAAGACGAGATGACAATTCATATGATTCGACAATAGAGACGCATTTTAACGTTTTCAATAGTGAACACTACAGGTGGGACACTATGCATCGTTTGTTGAATGTCACATCCGAACAATTCAAAAAAATAACTCAGCCAAAAAATTTGGTGTTTCGAATTATTGGTCGCATATATAAAATTGAAGAAGATGAAAATTGTGACTGATTCATATGGATGATTGAAGAGAAATTCAACGAATGAATAAAAAATCTATCACAATTGATAGTAATTAAGTCGAGTTCTATTCATTAGTTGATTGCGGTGAATGAATTTTGTAGAGATCAACGATTGAGGATGAAAAAAGGAATGGAAAAGATTTTTGAACTTTTTTTTTATTCCGAGGAATAAGTTCATTTCGTGTCAGAGTTCAAATTACTGAAATTTTACTCATTTCAAGTTGACTAAGTTCAAGTTGAAGTTTAAGTTTTCATTTCAAGTTTAAATTTGGGTGATTGCAGAAAAATTAATTATTTACTAAAGATAACATTAAAACTTTAAGGAAAAGTGAGATGATAATCCTCTATTGCGAATAAAACAACGAATAAAATTGTTTAATAAAAGCGGAAATAGCAGAAGGGAATTTCGCATAAAAATTGCGTTTTCTCAACGATAAACGCTCGCAATTGCGCGATCATACCAACGAGAGGTGAAGCTGAAGTGTTCTATGTTTATTCTGATGAGTGAGCTCACAAGAATGTTTCAAAAAAAACGTAGACTCAGCTCAGCAAATACGACTGTCAGGTCGATCCTCTCATAGATAATCGAAAGATGTAACAGATTTATGACACCAAAAGAACTCGAAATTAGCACTGAAGAACACAAATCATGGCGATAATTTTTGTAATATTTGTGGAACATTTAGCACCGCTAATTTCCACTCAAAACATGTCATATATGCCACATTGTTAGGCGTTGGCAATGCGCTTAGTCGTGGGGTATTGTTAAATATTATTGGCGATAACACATTCAGAGATCCATCTCATACCAATTCAGCTGGTCGAAAAATATTCCTTCTCAGAATTCATTGCTAATATCCTGGACAATTCGACTTTTTATAATCCTTTTCACTTTGAGTGAGAATTTTGCATGAATGTTGGAGAGGCGAACATGCCCAGATGCGCTCACATAAAAAGCCGATCAGTTCAAATAGATGAAAGCAGAATCGAAGACAGATCATCCTTCCACCTTATCTTCGTAGGCTGAGCAGAGGAATGGACGACTGAAGGCGAAGTGGGGGGGGGGGGGGGGGGGGAGTTTTTGCGAAAGATCTTCAAGTCCAGAGTGAGCAGCTTGGACCCACACCATCAAATTTTCGCTATCTCCTCTTAAATCACCATCTTTACGTGCGAGAGCAGCACTGCCCAGAACCCCGAATCGCAGTTGGGAGGCAAAGGCTCAAAATCACAGGAAGTAGCCTCAGGACTGAAAACCTAAACCTTGACGGCTATCAGCTCAATATGGGGATATATAAAGTACGAAACGGAATTGCGGGTATGCTGCAAACGCAAGCCACAATTGGAACATGGGGTATGCGAATCAAAATTGGAGGAGGAATGCAGAAACTGGGAAGTTGTTGTGCAAGTGGGAAATACGGGTTCGTGGGTGGGATTGAAAATGGAGCAATATCTCGCGATCGGAATCGAAGGTGAAAGAGGCATACTCCGAAAGGCAATCGGAGATCGAAGAGGGATTCAAAAGCATGACCACAGTTTCGTTGTATAGATTCTGAAACAGAAATATATATGGAACAAAGATGCCCTGGATCAGGATTTCAAACAGAACATGTACGGTCCAGAAGAACATAAAGACAATTGAAACATAAAGACTTGGAGCTGAAGTGACATGTATAATATATAGGCTCCGACCGAATCTGGGCCATTATTGCAACATACAGGCTCCGAACTGGGAAAGCTGATGGAAGAAGTATGTTCTGAATCATAGTGGCGATAGCTGCATATCGGTTCCGGTGAAAAAATCGATAATTGAGGGTCGAAGGAATAACTGAAGGTGTAATATGCGAGCTCGAAAGCAAATCGGCATGTGAAATACAGACCCCCTGGAACCGAATATGCAGAACAAGCACGCATGCTTGGAACAGAGAGTTCAACATCATCGGAACCGGAATGAGAGGAATAAAAGAAAATGAAAAGTTGTGAAGTTTTTAGAAAGTAAAGCTAGGGAGCAATCGGAAACAACACATAACAAACATCTTAGAACAATTACGTGGAAGGTTTCACACAGTGAGCGAACTATCGTGCAAAACTCATGGAATAACCTCACGTAAACCTGAAGTTCACATAATATGTGGCACATTCTTCGATAGTCTAGCTCCGTCATGCCACCAGCATTCTACAACCGAACGGAGCGAAAGTGGCATTTCAGGAAGTGCAATATTCGAGGATCTTCTCACATAAAGTTCAATTTCATGCAGCCACAATGCATAGTCTATTCCGCTTAACCTATCAAGCTGCGTCATTCTTTTATGCTGAAGAAAATCTGAGAAAGACGGTGCGAATCTTTGTCGATATGCACTCTTGAAAAAACATTCGAGAGAGCGAGAACGAAAATGGACAATGAGACAAGAATCTATAAATAGGAAACAATGGGAAAGCGTATCGAGAAGCGAATGCGATAAATGCTCTCAAATCTCCTCCCATCACATCAACCCCTCTCATAAATCCACGGCAATCACTGAACTGTCGCAATAATACATTCATACTTTTGAGCAAGCAACCGCCTTGCAAATCAAACCTTTTAATATCCGTATCTCGAATCGAACAGAAGCAAGCAGTGAAGACCACCTATTGATGAGGAACATTTCCAAAAGGAACAAAATTTCACGCACTTTTTAACTGCCTTTAACTCCCTTACAGCTTGACAAAAGATCTTGGAAGCTGCTAAGGGAAACAATGGTCGAGTGCGCTGCCAATTTTCGTAGCTTCACGTTTCGCGTTGGCGCTGCCAGACCGAAGAACTTAGAGACAGAGAGGTGTTCACATATGCGCATAATCTTGATACTAAGCTCTATGAATGGAATTTTGCAAGTGCGTGTGCAAAAGATGGAAGAATTTCTTGGCATGGTCGAAACGTTGGCTGCTTTTAAATTAATTTCATGCATATTTCCGTTTATTTTGACTGAAGGAAAGGAATAAACAGTGTGCATTGTCCAGTGATGCATAAGCCAAGGGAAATGTGGCCTAGATTATTGAAGCGATAGAGAGCAACTGATGATAACTTTTTTTGAGATGAACAACACCATCAATGGCTGAATGCAGTGATAATCTCAAATGAGTGGGCGTTATTTCAGTTCAGAAGAAATCTGTCAAATAAGTACATTTCATAGAAGAATTTCACGCATCCATAGATTCGCCTAAAAATTTGCTCCTCAGGGCTCACATAGCACTTCACTAAAAGTTTCCGTTTACGATAGCGTTGACAAGATGATCTGGACAAAAAGTAGTGCATCGTTGATCATTTTACTGGAAGTTCAACTGATTTCAAGAGTTCGGCAATGTTTAAAAACTCGAAAACAACATAGCAAAAATTCTCTACCTTTCCTATTTCCTCACCTCTCTTTCTCAGCACTCCCACTCCACCCTCCATCTTCGAGAAATCAGCCACATTTAGTGGATATTCCTGTTGGTTGATGCGGATATTGGAAATCCTCTTTCAAGCTGCCTTGTTTCATGGATTTATGCCTACATCTTTAAAAAATTCGAGGAGATTATGACTGCATTAGATCAGCTTAAATGTGGCATTCTTTCACTGTCCAACAAGGTCACAAGTTTCCGACCTTTTCGATATGCGAACGACACTTTACCATTCTTAAAGTGGCTAATGCTCGTGAAAACAATGAAGAAACAAAGCGAATCACGAAAATGACCTAATAAACGCATTTGTTAATAACGCTTTTTCATAGTTGAATGAAGCGCTATAAAAAATTTTCACATGAAAAACTATTGAACTTGCGAGTTTAGATGTCTTCGATGCCTTCGGATGTCTTGCTAGATCTTTACCAAGATAAATTTCTTCATATTTTCTCTCATCCATGACTTAAAGTTGCCGAAAAGATAAGCGCAAATCCATAACTGAATGAAAATAGGCATAAATTACGAAAAGATAGTTGCGTGAAAATTCGCAAATGCGATTCGCGAACAACAACATCGTCAACAATCTATAAGTTGTGGCTTAGCCGCTAAAAAACGTACATTATAAGTAGATGCACTCTCACATCTCCTTCTACAACAATGTATACTAAGTAGTTGTGATAAACACTCTAGCTATCATGAACCTTAATTGGATATTAGTATATTACTGGATGGAGTCTCACACACCTTATGGTAGAATATTTGAAATAGTTTAATGAAAGTAATTTTAATAAAGACTTTATTGAAGCGTTTAAATCAACGTACTTTAATTCTCACTGAATCAGATAAATAAGCAGGTGTGCGGTCGAACAACTAAACATCGGCCGATTATTTAAGGCAAGAACGTTGAATTATTCATAGATAAATGATAATCATGTTGAGATATACTATGCTCACACAACAAACGATAAACAAATAGACATAAAACAACTTAATTCTCAGGTACGTGATGATCTGCTCACATTGATGAGGTGGAGGAACTCGTTAAGGGAGAACAATGGCTATTACTTTTTTTTTATAAATATTTCTGAAATATTCAATTGTGGTCTCCAAATTTATATATTTTTGTACTATTCATTCAGTGACTGTGTCTATGTCATTTCTATATATCAATCTCCAAAACGAATAATATTTGGATGGGAGTCTAATCGCCATACGATGGATCTGAGCATAGCAGATAAGAGAGGATGATGTGGCTCAAAGAACACGAACAAAACGTCGAAGGGAAATGAGATGATCAAAGCCGTGCATTTAATTTAGCAGGCTCTGTGATATATGGCTGCATCACATACACTTTCATTTCTCATTCAATGGCGATAATCAACCGAAACGTTTTCTTGCACAAATGGATTTTCTTGAAGAAGCGAAAGGCAGTGGAGTTGAGAGCAACCTTCTACCCCAATTTCTCTCACTCCTTCCCCCTCCCTTAATTCTCTCACCTTCCCTCTATTTGCTACGAAATTTCATTGAGATTACCTGAGAATTCCCTAGCCTTTGCAAATGAAATATATTAATTTTTGATTCTCAACGTAGCCTTCAGTTCTGATGGTAAAAAATGCTGAAAATAAATTTTGAAAATTCAGAGGTTTCCTTCCATGTGCTCAACACTGAAATTCCTGATGTTTAAGAATTCAATAAAAAATCTCGAAATTCCCATACAATTTCCTTCAAAAAAATAATTACAATTGCAATTCGCAGCGGAATGGATGACTATTGAATAAAGAATTCATTCATATTGCAATCATATTTACCNACAGCGCAATGGATGACTATTGAGTATAGAATTCATTCAAGCACCGCCTTTGCAATCATATTTACCTATGAGGCAATAACCAAAGATGCTATCTTCATACAGTCTTTGAGCGTAAGAGGTGGCTTGTAGGAGGAGAAGCATACAGATCAAAGCTTGTAGTTAAAAATGCTAGATTCTCTTAGTACATTCTTATGCTTAAATGGTGGAACTGACCCATATTAGGCGAATGACACTTTTTTTTCAGCATATAATTAAGCATGATATCCTATTGTTTACAAATAATACCCTTAATGAAAGGTTGCAAAACAATGCGTCTCCCTTCTTCTATGCTGCGTTTCTCATTTCTGAAAAAAAAAAATCCGAAACTTTTCGATAGCATTTCATCTAATGTTCATGATATTTTTTTCTATTGAATTCCAATCAAACTTTAATTCTCATAAAAAATAATTCTCATCTTCATCTCGATAAATCGGTATTTTTGATATTCGAATGGTCAATAACAATATGCGAACAAATGGGACGATTGTTTGACTTGATTACCTAGCTAGGATAATTTTGGCCACGTGAATCGAAGATATATGCCTAGCCTATATGTTTATGTATGGTGCGTAATCTAAGATAATGTAGTTTTATGGGCGCATTTTCAATTTTGCTTCATGCTTTTTGGTCGTATTTGACCGGCTCATTCCATTTGTTGCGATATTGGATTATGGCCTATGTTCCCATGAGATTTCCGCATTTCTCAGTCGGCTTTCATCACAGTTTTGACAAGGATGAAGCATTCCTTGATGTGATGCACTCATTGAGGGTACACTATCATATTTCAAATTGTACTGATTTACTCGACGAGCAAATATAATCATCGCTTATGTGAATAAGTATAGGTGCCCAATCCCAAATGAGCCACATAAACTAAGCTTTGCACACTTTCTACGCAATCCGTGCTTTTTATAAAGGGATCTGATCCATGATAGCGCTCGGAAAGGTTATCTTTTTTTCGATTAAATTCATCCATAGATTATGAGAAATTTAACCCTCCAGAGGATTCTTCAATATTTTTTTGGCATTCCAACATGTGATAGTGACTTCAGCAATTCGTGCAGCGACTAAGAGAGAGAGCATTTTAATGTTCTTTTAGAGAAGAAAAATAAAAATTACGGAGAATAAGTATAGTAAATATGATTGTGAAAGTTCGATTTTGAAAAGACAACAGCATGAGAGAAACGAGGGAAGATAGAACGTATACAAAGGTGAGAGCAAAAAAAGAAGGCTTGACAACAAAATGAACAAAAAGCAACTGAGGTGAAAAGAAAATTCCGACTATCTAAAAATATGTATTACGATTGTTTATTGTTATAAACCTTCGTTTCGTCAGTACAAACATCTCTATCTAATTGTGGTTAATTATTTTTAATTACCCAAGTTTGAGGGTTGTTACTATGATTATGGCTCAATGAGCCGAAACGTCAATATAAACATCTCTATCTGATTCGGCGCATCTCAAGGTTTATAATAACAACCACTCGTAACACAAATTATTAGTATTATGCGCCTGAGAAACAACAATGTCGTCAAGGATACCTAATAATAAAAGAAATCTGTCATCGCATTTAAATCAAATTTCCAGAAATCTTTGCAAAANAAATCAAATTTCCAGAAATCTTTGTAAAAAATGTAAAAATGCTCATAATCATGTGAAATATTCTCCCAGTTCCAAAATCATTTGAATCCCATCATTTAATGCATCGAATGCTCTGATTTTCCCAATGGTTATATTTTTGTGAACTTGTGTTGTCGAATTTTGCGTTGAGTTTCTTCTTGTCCCCTATCCGATAGCCACCCAATAAAAATCGGTCGCACTTCCTAGGGTTTTTGTGGTTGCATTCTCACATACATTCAATGCTTCGCATATATACCTTTATTAATATTTACCTCATATGAGTTATTGAATGAATAAACAAAAAGAAAGCCACAACAGATTACGCAATCCCCATCATTACATCTATATTTCCGCAGTATTTCTTATGAATAAAATCAAGCTTCAATAAGTAGATGCAAAACAAAAACGCAAGATATGCTAAATCATATTAAAAGAAAGTGCATTTCGCACAACGGATGCTTCATAGAGTATAGTTACACAACAAAGAACGAAGGAAATACTCGATGAAGACAACATATAAGCATTACCTTCATATTCGAATATTCACAAACTTTTTCTTCACTCAATATTTATGGAAATTTTCTACGCATAAACACATTTGTTTCGGTGATTGGATGAATATGCCGTTGATAATTCGAATTGGTTTTCAATATTATAAATTTGTGGAAGAAATAAAATTAACTCATTTTTGTTGAAGAAAATCACCAAACGGATTAGATAAAATAAATAACTATGATTGCAATTATATTTAACAGCCATCGAATTTACAATTGATCAAATTCAAATGATAATCACTATTTTGGCAGCCAATAAAAACTTTACCAACGTAAAAATTACCATCGCATTTCATATACCATTGTCAGTTACCGAGAAAATTAGCATTACAAAATGGTCGTAGCACTTTCAAGAAGATTCCACAGGAAGATGATTTTTCTCTAGCAAAACCAAATTTCTAAAGAAGATAGACCCAAATAATGGAAAATACATGTAACACAATCTATACTATTCGTTAGTCTCTTCAAATTTGAAGAATCAATATGGATGATGACCTAATTTGTTCAGTTCGATGTGCAATTAATCCCTAATTTAGAATCAATTTTATTCACAAAAAAAAACCACTTAAAATCTCCAATAACAAAATTTATAATTCACGATATTCTCAGAGTATGTTACACAAACACAAATTTGTGAGGATGCATAAGAAGCGGAAAAAATGCATTATGGATATCGAACGATGTGTTTTCATGAAGGTGTAATTATTCAGCAATCTTTTGCTTAGCTTTCTAAGAAGGCAAGAGAAAATAGTCGTCGAAAAGGACAATGCAAAGTTCTTTTAGCTTCGCTCCATCAGTTATTCGGATGTGTAAATATTCGAAAAAAAAAGCAGTGGAACTATAATCGATATGATTAATTAAAGAGGAAAACGAATGGACGTTTATTCATCGACTAATATTTATAGCATTGGCGGAGATGAACACGACGAGAACGTTGCAATTTGTAGAAAGAATTAACTAGGCTTATGTGCGAGAAATTCTCAGCAACCTTTACGAAAAAAGCATCAATGCTACTTATAAGGAATCTTGAGGGAGCAGCACTCGAGGCGAAACAGGGTGAGGAAATCGACGTTACCCAACTTGAAAAGATGAATTTCAAAGAAATCCAACAATGGAAAAAATCTTTAAAGCAATTTTTCAATTATCACATCGAAAATTTGCAAACAATTTCTAGGTAAATCGGCAAAGAATCACAATCAAATGTAATAAAAGTTGGCGAATGTTTCACCGAATTCTTCGGAATGAACACTATTTTATGGTTGACGGAAACTCTAAAGAGCTTCTCGAGAAGTTCTCTTTGACAAAATATGACCTTTTAATGTATTTCGCTCTATCAGTCATCAATGCTTTTCTTTGACACGCTATTTGCGCAGTATTATGAATAAAACAGCATTATGCCGATAGATCTACTTCAGTAAAATCCATACGATGAACAACAGTATGTTTCCTGCAGGCTTTGCTCAGTAATACTCCTCCTGAGCATCTCATCAAAGGTCAGTGCTGAGAATGCCGACGGCCACTGTGAAATCATTCATGATATAACGTCAGTGATATCATCACTGCTTTTATTCGTTAATTGCTCTACACTGTTATTGTAGTATGGAAATTGCAGAGGGCACTAACTCATTTTAATGTACTACTTCCGGTGACAGACACACACTGATTGGCTATTCGATGAAAGATTTAAAATAGTGGTAGCAAAACACTTTATGGGCGATGCGATGTGAAGAAAGGTTCAGAAAAAAATTTATGAATGCTCTTTTTAGCATAGCCATAATCACGTGCACTCGAAACGCAATAAAATTGAAACTCGCAATTATTGACTTATGAATAAAAAAATCCCATTTACATTGACAGTGCAAATTTTCACGCAAGATTTGAAAGGAGGCGAGACATGCAGATTGCTTAACAAAGGATGGAAATCGGGATTAAAATATGGTATTTATTGAAATCCCAACTCTTGTCACAAATTGAAGTAGACAGTTGGACTTTGAATGAATGAGTGCTGATAAACCGATTCGCAAATTCATCTTGAACTCAGTATGAGGAGAAAATTATTTGTCGCATATGGCACTCTGTGAAAAGTATCGCACTACGATACCTTTCATACCTGCATTTTACCATCTAAATAATTTCACATATTAGCAATACGATTACAGAAGCTCGATTCAAGTTCTTAGATTTCAGAGAATAAGGTGATCTTTGATTGATTTGCACTGCTGAAAG
>JAARMF010005715.1:0-11072 GCA_022844705.1 Toxascaris leonina
TATTTTTAGAACGATTCGAGTTTAGAGACATGCGAGCTTCACTTTGCGGATGTCTCGAAGATGAAAGTCACGTGGAAAAACATTGTTGCTATTATGTTTAGCTGTCGTTTCTTTTACGGTCTTTTGAGGACACACACGCGTCGTAGCCACACACATAACTATCGGCACAAACACACACCTGACGAAACATGCAGGTATATGCGCATACGCGCACGCGTACCTACGCACTCGAACACGCGCACAGACACATACACACACACACGTACATGAACGCGCACACAGACATGCAGGGCACACACAAACACTAACACTCAAGAAACATGAGTAGGCGCATAAATACAAGAATAGACATACGACGATCGCATGTGGCAATGATTAGCTAAATAGCTTGAGCGGTTATGAAAATGGTTTTTGAAATTACGTCTGGATGCTAAGAACTACACCAGTTATAGCTGAGCGTATAGGAAGATGCACAACATTAACGAAAATCTTTCAAGAAAATACACCTCCATTTTGCTTTGTATTTTTCTTTGAAGCAAACGTTTCGTTACTACCTTCTTGTAGCAGTCAATCGTTCTCGTGATCGGTATCGCACCCGACTTTTTAATTCCACTTGAAATGGCACTAGTAATAGGAAAAAATGTTTAGAAGTGTTGATTCATCCATTATCATGCAATACCTCACTCGACTGAAAGGTTCTGAGATGCGCAAATTGCACGAATGAAAAGTACTCGATGAACATTCTTTCGTGTTCACTTCTGTTTTCGATTTAGTTTACCGACTGAACTAGACAACTTTTTCTTTTTTTGCACCAATCAAATACATCATTCAACCCTAAAACGTACTTCGTTGAGCCGTTGTTGTCTTCTTTTCTCTTCCTCCTTAACGACCCTCTCTCTGCCTAGTTAAATGCAATTTTCCACTCCTCCGCAAGCGAAAAAACAATCAGTCCCTCATATTCGCTTGACCGTCCATGTGAATGAAGCACACAGAAATCCCTTCTCCACCAATATCGCCACTTATCATCCCCTCTCTCTCTCTCAATACCAGCATCGCCTATCAACAACAGATGTGACAGGAAAACTGACTTATATACGTCCTCACTAGTGAGCTCAATATATGTTCTTTCATTTGCTAAGATAAACCACAAATCAAATCTACCACATCACTTTCTCTAATGAAAAATTTCTCCCTCGAATACTCCTTATATATTCTTATTGATGCATAGGTCAAATGCCTTCTTACTGCTACAATAATGCATCTTAACTGAACATTTTGCGGCCAAAAAACACCTCGCAGCAGCAAAAATTTACTGACTCACCTCAAGTCCAAGCAAAATCAAATATGAAAAAAAAACAACACTTTACCAACATCACTCCCACTCATCATTTTCTTTCTTCAAGTTCAAATCACCAAATGGAAACATGAATTTTGTTTAGTTCTGCCCAAATGAGCGCCGGTTAGAAAAAAAAAAGAGAAAAAAGAAAGGGGGGAAAAAAAGAAAAAGGAAAAGAAAACATCGCTCATGATGCGCGCTAAATGAATTCGATCACCGGCGTATTTATCGAACATTCAACGTATCAAGAGGAGAGATAGTGCAGGTGTTCGTATCATCCTAAACAAAGAAAGAAAGAAAAAAAAGAAGCAATTCGAAACTTAGCAGCTCTTTTCAAAATTCCACCTCATTTCTTTCAAGCGGCGAAACTAACCACCTTTATGAAAAAAAAAAGAAAAAAATTGGCATAAATATGCACAAAATTCATCGAGCTCAAAGAATATGCTAAATTGACAATACAAGACAATTAACTAAATTAGCGACAAACCAGGTGCTAGCAATTATGTTTTATTTCGTTTAGAAACAATTCGAAATCAATAAAAACAAAATGAAATCGAAGTCGCAAATGTGAAATATTTTCCAACGTAAAACATTTCAAATTTTAGCAATAAAGCGGTAAGCACCGTTGAAAATTTCTTAAATGCAATACGTATATACAGAGATTTGCATCGAGAATGTTAATTCGAATTGATAATATTTGGAGCACGTTGTGATGCCTCCATTACGGCATGGCCACGGGTCGATGAATGCGTTCTTTCATGTTTCGTTAAATGATCGGAACGCATGAATTTCTTCCCACATTGTGCACATGCAAAACGTTTCTCTCCTAAACGAAATATTCTTTATCAAAATATCACATCAATAGCGGCACTCAAAATGAAGCAAATACAAGACAACAAATTTCCGCCATTATCATTAAAATTTCAGGCTATACTTTCTAGAGTCGCTCAAATCATCATTTTGTCGCAAACAAAAATCCGTTGCAAATATAACTTTTTTTTAGCTCCGACAAAAATCCTATCAAACCAAAATAATAATATTAATAATAATAATAATAATAATAATAATAATAATAATAATAATAATAATAATAATAATGACTGCATTAAACAATATGACAGCAAAACACAAAAGCAGCTAATTGAGCATAACAGCTAACCTGTATGCGTTCGGCGATGTCTTTGAAGCTCATCAGAGCGCGTGAACCGTTTCTGACAATGTGCCCAATCACAGGCGAATGGTTTCTGCCCAGCATGCCCACGAAGATGGGCACGTAAATGCGATGTCTTCCCGTATGTTTTCTCGCATAAGTGACATATATGTAGACGTAACTTCTCGCCGCTTCTTAAACTGAACATTGCGTTATGTAAACTACACATAGGATTCATTGCAGATGAAAAAAAAAATGGAAAAAAATAAAAATGAAGCATATCAAATTGTTGCTTATCGGTTGCTAGCGTGGCCAAAAAAAAAGAGCCGAACAGAAGATATTAGAAATCCTTTTGGTATCATCAACAAAATAACTCGAAAGTTGGACAAAAACAACAGATTACTGACTCGTCTTTTAGAGATTTACGGAACCTTTCTAAAGCAACAGTTAACAGAAATATCGGTGAGAAACGGGATATGTCTACGTACTAACAAACATTCAATGAAATGTTTTATGTTAGCACTCTATAAAAGATATTCGGCTTGATAACTGAAATTAAGTATCCGAATTTGTAGGAAGAAACATTGATCAAAGAAATCAACATCGCAGACACTAACATTTTGCTATTTGAGTTGTTCTGGCAATTGGGACAGTTACAAGCCGTCCGCTTGGGCGTTTTCTGCTTGAACGACAATGTGGAAATGTTGCCCGAATGGGTAATGGTGGATGCACTTGGCGAAATATCGTATTCCTGACGACGTGAAAGAGAAGAGCCAGCTTGTACCGAGCTCGAATTTTCTGTGCTCTCGTTTGTGATGATCCATTTTTGTGGGTCGTTCGGGTCTTGTTGGAAATGTAGATTTCCTGTAAATAATGCGAAAACTTTTTCTTGATGGCGTTTCACATTTAGTGCTATCTAAACATATGAAAGGCCACTCTGGACTCCAATTATGTCTGTAAAGAACGACGAACCAAGCGTGATCCTCTGTTGACTTGTAGTCACCGTGCAATTGGTCACCTCTTGCTTAGGCGCATTGCAAGGTGGCATTTCGACTGCATGCATCTGCTGGAGATTTGCCTGTGGTTGCAAGCTCGTGATCACCGGTTTCGTTTCCGCGGCGGCTTGCATTTGCACAGGAATAAATGCAATCTACAAAATTGCAATCTCTTATTGCTGTGATACTTAGGGCTTAGATTTAGTCATCAAATCTTTTCCATCTCATGTTCCTCTCTCGTTTTGCTATACATTTGCTATGCGCCAATGTAAAGCAACTGACGTTTTGAAACGAATGAAAGCATTTGAACATTTTCTTCTTTTGATGGCAAAACTCGTCACAACACTCCTCCACATTTCTCTTCCTCTTCTCAGCATTCACACCTGATTCTAGTCACAGCCCAACAGCAGCGCTTACAAGACCTCAAGCTTCACCCCTCCTCTCCTTCACATTACGTCAGTGCATCTAATGTTATCGAAGTTTTTTATGTTCGTGGATCCAGCAAAACATCTTCAAGGTTCAAAACTTCTCGTGAGACACCTCGTCAGATGCTTAAAAATCGCAGAATCTGGCCATTTTATTAACACTGAACATGCCACAGAATCTTCCAACCGATCACCTAATACAGTTAGATGCAACGAGCTTAGCTTGACGGATATAGCTGCAAAAAGCGCCTGTCATTCCACCCACCTTAGTAAATATCCCCATCTACAATGAGTTACGCTTTTCGACCTTCAAAGCTCCGTCTTGCAAAAAGGTCAAGTACAGTATTCATCGCTTAGAGATGACTGATGGCCGCTTTAAAGAAAATTTACGGCCTGATAAGCACGACAGCCGTATCCTTACTTGTGACGGAAAAAGACAATATGGTGGAATATGAACGTTTTAAAGCTTCAATCAAAAAATTTAAAGTATTTTGATCTCTACAGGTCGACAAAGACCTCTGGGGTCACTGCGATGACTCTTTGCAAGTGAAAACGGCTGTGAGGCCATGATGGGTAGTCATTATCAAGGAGCGTGAAATGTCGCAGAGATCGGTAGCACTTAACGTATAAAAAGCCTAGACAGTAAAAATCGCTTAATTACAACTGAAAAAAAAAAGAACTGGAGTCTTTAGTCATCAAGAGTAAGCAATGCAACAGTACAGAACGTTGAGACCTTCGGAATGTATAGAATATTTGTGTAAATTGCAGTAAAGAAACCTGCTGAGAAGGATGATTCGGACCATTGGTCGGCTGTTGAACGATGTATAACTGATTCGGTTGTTGCCCGGCAGTCGACGAATGCAACGGTAATGAGGGTGCCGATATTGACGGCTGTTGGATAACGATGAATTGCTGTCCCGGATTGTGACCACTTACCGGGATCAGCTGAACTTGCTGAGGCTGCTGACCACTCGTCGGCTGCGCCGGTATTGGTATAAACTGCACCTGAAACATTTTCACTCCATGATAGCAGGGTGTCTCGTCTGAAATATTTTTACAGGTTTTTTGTGCCCAAAGATACCGAAGCTTCCAATTGTGTTCTATTAATGTATGAATCACGCTGTAATCGGTCTTCCGCTAACAACAGAATTTTGCGGCGAAGAAATTTAAGCAATCGCGATGAAAACGCGGCAGGATGGGGAAACATCCGTCACCGGCAACAAGAGGAGCCATCGGGCTATCAAATGATTTCAGAGACAACTCTAACAAGTAACCGGCATGAAATTGCCCAACGACACGACATATCTCAATCACCACCGCAAACGGGTTTGATCCATAACCACCACATCACTATGAACTCAACTCTTATCCATATCGGCCAATCAACTTTTGCTTGTTTTCATAGACCTCTGCCTTACACATTCATCCACAGCTCGGCTACGCAGTAAACAAACCATGACCATACTGCCACTCGCATTTATCTAAAGCCACCAAAGTGTGGTGGACTGAACTCCCACAAAACTGTATGGTCATAAATAAGGGAATCAGATGCTCAGACCTTCATTCGTTCGAATTTTCAAAGACCACGACTCTTACTTGGGCCTTGCCTGCACTACCTTGGTATTCTCGTGTCGCCCACCAGACCGTTCCAAACTAGCCTCCCTCCTCCTCTCCATTCGTCACTAACCCCCATCGGCACTCAAACTTATTGTTTCAAGTCAGGAAACCTACAGCAATGGGGCAATGAAATATTTCATAGACATGACTTATGCCCTATCAAAACAACTTAGCTTTCAGCATGAAACGGCCTTACTGATCAAAGCAAGTGTGGAAGGCCATGAAACACTCAAAGACATCACACTCGCATTCAAGAAATTTGTCAGACGCTACATCATCCTCACAAAGGCTTCTGTGAAAAGGATATGAATAAGTACAAATACAGCAAGGTAAAAACATTTCAGATGCAAACATAATGTTAGCACTACGAATATGAAAAAACAGCCAAATCCATGTGGTCAAGTTCGAACTACACATGCGACCGGACTTAAAGCCTGAAAGACTCCCAATGTGTATCCGAAATAAGTTCCACTGCTGTAAATCTGAGAAATGGTTAGATAATAATAAAAAAAAAAAAAAAAAGACAGAGAGGTGCAAAAATTACGGAAGAATGGGGATTCCAATGAACTGATTTGGAATGCACAACGGACTGAGTCACTGACGATTAGGAAAATACTTTTTAAAAAAAAAGGGGGGGGGGGGGAAACTGAGAAGACTTTAGAAAAACTAACAGTAGAAAATGGGGGTTTGGTCTTGACTATTTGCAGGATTAGTCGATGAGTACCGTCGCATCAACCTCATTACCATAAGTGACGTCATGAAGAGGGCAATTTTTTACCTCAGGGATTGAAATTCAATCTCAAACGACAAGCATACTTAAAATGAAAGACCACCGAAACTATAAGCGCTGCTGCTCCAACTTTGTCTGATGTCGCATGGTAAATCTGAGCACAAGATTAATAAAACTACTGTAGACGCGCATCCGTCCTTGAAATCAAATTCTTCTTCATATGCCCTTTTTCGGCAATGCTATCTTTGGCTCCGAAAAGCTTACACAAACTAACGAGTCCCACGAGTCCTCGACTTAAAATGGATGATTGGAGATGACCTCCCCCCCGNCTAAACAGCAAATGTTTATCTCCTCAACGATCGAACACTACGTCAACTCACCTTCATAAATGCTCGTTCCAGGTTCCAACATCTCAGTGAATTATTTTCGATATCAAAAGAAAAGTCGAATTTGAAAACTTGCCCTTTCATCCCCTTCATCCCCCTAATTTTTCCCCCCCCCCCCCCCCCCCCCTTCCCCTCCTTCCACTATGTGTATTTTTATAATTCGTTTACCTCTTCGGGGTATTATTTCTGAGATTCCCTAAGGTGATTGATGACGGCGATCTTTGCTCGAAAGGCACTAATTATATTCACCACACGACCTGCAATCAACCTCACTCCATCAAATAAAGCATTTTCTCCCTTCAAATGAACTGATCACGAGTTTTGAAATATTCTGCTCTAATGTGTGGAACATTACTGCACTGTACTCTTCAAATTGTTGCTTTTAACCGATGGAAATAACTGCTTTTCGGCAAACACCGAACCTTCTAGGCATCACCGTTAACCATCCGAAAAAGTGATGCCTTCTCCGATATGTCATAATGGCTTCCAGCTTCTGTTCCACCTCGAAACAGGAATGTTTTAGTGTTCAAATCAGCGGTGTTTCCGCTGAATGTCAAAAACTCGACGTAACTGCATATTTTAATAAAAATTGTTGAATTATAATTGACGTACCACCCTCCATACTATGCGGAAATGATTCAAAACTCTCAATTAAGGATATCGACGGAATCCATTTATGACATTTCCTCGTCATTCTATGAGCACAGCAATTCGCGATATCGGACAAAACTATAACATCGAGAATAATTTATATTCCCCTACTAGATCGTTCTCGTAAATGAAGTTTCTAACTTCTTCAGTGGAATCAAGTTGCCGTCGATTTTAGTACACGGAAGTCGAGATGCAAATTAAACTGTGCGCCAAAACTCCACAGAAATTTGCATTGCATTTTATTGGTTCCGGGTTGGCAAGAAAAAAAAAGAACGAGAAAAGAGCTCCAGCTTTTACTTAAAACAAAGGTCGTACCAGGACATGAACCTTTTAGAGAATTATTTCACGTGAATCACTTCGTATATAATTAAAAGTGATGTTTTACAAGATGCTCAACATCAGCGTCCTCATACCGCCTTCATTTCTTCTTCGAAATCGATTAGCGTTCATTGCAAGCCGATTTTGCGAAACTCGTCCCGAAAACCACTAAATCACCAGGCTTCACTATTCGCCACTATGCGTATACAACCCCCTCCCCCCTTCACGATATGCCAGCGTTCTGCATGCCTCAACTCGTGTTAGGCGCTTCTCGGCGTTGAACCCATAAATCAAATTCTGCCCACAATTTTCAAGATGCACCTTAGATCGTCATCAGCGAAGAACGTGTGCTCCACGAGAACCACTTACCACTTGCTCAGTGGCATCGTTTCATTGGCTTGACATAATTGTGGAGGATTTTTCACAGATAGGAATGTGAGTCGGTTTTACGTACTTTCGAGCAGTTTTGCACTCTTATGTGGGTAAAGAGGTTACCAGATTGAGCAGCACACGCATAATGCAATTGCAGTGAATTTCATGAGATGTCATTTTTTGTGGCACAGCCATACATCAACGTTTTTTATGGAAAATTGTTCTCTCGGCGAACTCCAAGAGAATTCGAACAACAAAATACCTAATAAAAACAGCGTCCATTTGCGCTGTTGGTTGTCTCTGATCTTTTTTTGAAACGGTTTAAACCATTACGATTTCTCAAAGATCAGTTTCAACTGGGGTAATGCACGAACAATTACAAATCCTATCTGCTGGCGGGTATTTAGCGCTTCTGTAGGCCGACTCAGTGATCATTTCTATCAATAAACATTTTTTAAATGAAAAAACTCGAGTTGAATCTGATATTGTTTTGTGATTCACTCTATATTCTAGCATTCCCCTCTAGCTTTAATTTGCACTATAATGATTGTACCTTTCCAAAGAGAATGCGGGCGTTTGCCAGTTCCGGCGATCATCATATTTTTCAGCCGTTGCACTAGAATTAACTCTTTTTGGTTTTATGTTCAAGAGACTCTCGATTGTTGGAGAGACTGATGGAACATTTCCTGTCTGTGACTAAAGCAACTCCCTAAGGAAACTACGATATCAACGCCGAAAAGATATCGCTTCTCCGTTGTCCTCCGGAAGCGGCGAATCGCTTTCCTTTGACGAAATAGCGGATATTTTAGCATTTCAGCGCTCTTACAACAAACAGAGGGTCATATAACATGAATGTGGCATGTTGAATGATATGGTAAGCGCCAACGTGACGCGATTATCAAGACTTCATTAAGCGTTTGTGCGACTTGATGGATAGTGAGATGGAACTTCTAAATCGACCTCCAAATACTTGAAATAATCGTACTTAAGTTAGGTATCCGATGAACGGAAAGCCATACCAATGAAATAATATACCGCTTCAAGTGCTCCGAGTGGGAATCCTCTCCATTTACAAGCATTTTCTCAACTTTAAATCGGCTTCATCGTGAATAACAGCACAAGCCATTAATGACTGCTGCATTTTTAAAAAGAACTTCACTGCCTAGAGGACGGATATAGCAATAAGCAGAGCAATACGAAAATGATAAGAACGCTGAGAGTTCAACATTCCTGGCTTATCGAAATTTATTCGTGGCTAGGGTTTGCATATATTTATCAAAAACAGTCAAATATTGATGGGTGTTTCAGGTGAATATTGATGAACATGCATCGTTTCGTAGATAGCAGAGTTAGTGGTCTCACCGACGTGAACCAAACAACGTTGAGTAACTACTCAAGTCCTCCAAGCTCACGTTCGATAAAGAAAAGCCGAGACACCAGCGCCTAGAACGATTGTTTTCACGAAAAAAGAAGCCTGTTTTGCCTGTGGGGGATTGCTTTCCAATCGACCTTGAGCACGCCGACATGCAACCACGCTCCATTTGTGATTGTAACCCACAAGCAAGCTCATGCGATTTCCTCATCGAACATTCCAGAACACTAACGTGCACAACAATGTTACTGCTTATGGTTAATCTTTTAGCTTTATATATTTTTATCTCCCATTTGGTGGAAGTTTTCATCCTACAGCAATTGTAGCGGCATAACTGATTAGTAAGATGGTCAGTACCACCTTCAAGTATACGACCACCAACTATGCCGTTGCAAAAGTGATGAACCATTGTAAAAATGATTTGCATGACGTTGTTGCTAACGTGAAAATGAGTTCATAGGTTAATAACTAGCCTGTTGATGCTGTAGACTGCTCGCGTTAGCCGTTGCAGCATTTGGCGGCTTAGGCAATATGGGTGTGTCGTTGTGTGGCTTCGGAAGAATAGGGGTGGTGTCAGTCATGGTTGGGGGGGGCGGGACAACGCTCGCTAGAGGGAGGGGCAACACACTAACATAGGCGGAGCCATCAATGAAAAGCGATGCACGTTCGAACCGCAACGCTCATACGTGACGCGTCCATCAAACAATACCACTTCGACACGCCCACTCGACGCGTACCTCTTCAAATCGATCGATTGTCACACGTGACGCGTAACACAAATCTCAATAGATGTGTGCGCGCGTCTCATCCGGTTTCTCGATTCGATTCGTTGATAGTCGATGGATGGCAACGCAAAACGCAAAACGCAAAACGCAAAACGCAAACACGTCACGCAACGCCGATGTGTGTTTACGCGTTACGCGTTATTGAAGAGGCCGACCTAGCGAATGACTTGCGTTCAGTTAAAAGTTGTTGGGGCAATCGAATCGTTTGGTTGTCATGACGTGGAAGTCACGGCAACCACGTACAATGAAGTCACGGCAATCGCCGAAATAAATGCAAGAAGTTAGGGGAAATTATAACGAGAATACGCAACGCATCGACTTAGGAAGTAATTTCGTCGANCACGTCACGCAACGCCGATGTGTGTTTACGCGTTACGCGTTATTGAAGAGGCCGACCTAGCGAATGACTTGCGTTCAGTTAAAAGTTGTTGGGGCAATCGAATCGTTTGGTTGTCATGACGTGGAAGTCACGGCAACCACGTACAATGAAGTCACGGCAATCGCCGAAATAAATGCAAGAAGTTAGGGGAAATTATAACGAGAATACGCAACGCATCGACTTAGGAAGTAATTTCGTCGAAAGCCGTTTCTCACGACGTATCGTGTCCACCGTTCAAATATTTACCGGTCGATTGATATTATTCGACTAGCACTGAGACCATAGATCACTCTCCTCTCATCTTAGCGTTATGCAAATCAACATAAGGGGGAGCCAAATCACATCGGTGGTCAACGATCAATGATGCCTTCGTCGTGTTGATTTGTGCTGATTCGTTGTCAGCGTTGAAAATACGTTACGCGTCACACAAGCGTTGCGCTGTTGCACCACTTCCGGAAATATTTATCGATGCCACTCTCCGTAATTAATTTCCACAGCCAGCGTAATGGTGTTCACTTGAAAAGTGGTACACCTTTTTGGTGTGTGAATGCTTGCG
>JAARMF010005719.1:0-11063 GCA_022844705.1 Toxascaris leonina
TATTTATATGCAATATTGTAGTGTGAGATCATGAAGTTCATCGAACAAGCGCGTGCAGCCATCCCTGTTTGGAGCGCTCCAAAACAGAACTGTTATACAATGCCGTTTCATTCAAGAGAATATACTACAGGCAGGCAAAGACGGCATATAAGGGGTGCACTCACTTTATTAGCTTTTCGATAATAATGCAACACTCTGAAGTTCTGAGATTGGAAATTTGTGACTGCCGAAACAAACGGTGGAAAGCGAATGTGCCAAACAGACCACCACAACACAAATATTCTTGCGATTTCCTCAATTAAGTTAATTATCGCCGTTGATCTTTTGGAGATGAACGACCCTCCCCCTCTCCCCCCCCCCCCCAAAGAGAGTTCTATTCGATCGCGTTTAATTTCTGTCAAAACAGACCGTGCATAAACGTCCATATTGAGGCTTGTTTACAATCACTCTTGCGGCATCCAGGTTGATTTTTCAACGAAAAATTCTGTAGTGCAGTCAGAACACACCTATATAAACGCGACGTCACCACAACGGCCTTAGAAAAAATTCAAAAAGGAAGGCTACTCATGTTCTTCGCCGCTAACCGTTAAATTTTCCCATGCAATATCCGCTGCTATACGTCTTGGGGAACTGTTCTCTGAGAAACCAATGGAAAACTCAAAAAAACAAAGAAATTCGCTTTGTTAATCACAGTCGCAATGAAAGATAGCAACTCCCCGAATTTCAGCCATAATATCACTGCATTTCAATCAAGCCGATTGGAAGCAAAAACATAATCGTACTCATACCTTCCATTACATGCGGTAAGCTCTACTCCGCTTACAACTAGCATCACAAATTTTACTGGTGGGAAGGGGTGCTGTGATTCAAGCAAAACCTTGAAGTATAAGGAAAGATAGGTAGGGTGGAGAGGGGAGGAAGAGACCATGCAAGGCACACAGGAAAAAAAACTCGCCCAAACCAACTCAGCACGAGATAAAAAATTTGGATGAAGCAAAAAAACTTGGAGTGTTGTGAGATTGCACAGTTTCTGAACGTGTAAAGGCTTATTCTGATCGAAAGGTTCAAAAGACAAATAAAAATTGAGCCTGCCCATGTGCACATTTGTTTACGTGCGTCATCAAAGATAAAACGTACACCACAGTTCTCACCATTCACAGACCACAAATCATCGCCTTAAATATTTATGTGCAATCAAAAACGCTGCAGCCGATACTTTCTAATGACCTGAACTAGAGGTATAGAAGGACTAAATTAACTATGAGCCTTGGGTGGATGCATAATTACTTAATGACAAGTTTTTGGAAATTTCCGATACTTGAAGCGCGTTGTTTTTTGCAAACATATCGTAAAACTTTCAGATGCAAGCGAACGGGTGCAGTTGTTATGATAACCGAAAAATTCACACGTTCTCATTTGCTCACAGTTATATTTCTCTTCATAGTCGCCTCCTCCCTCTGCCCTCCTCTTATCACCCCCACCTCGTCCTTCTCTTATTTTTAAGGATGATAACATCAACACTGTGTATGACTAGCAATCCCCAATGCCAACATTCGGAAACACCACATTTCATTGACGAAATGATTTATCCCACGAACGAAAGCCTTTGCAAACATACGTCTTGAATTTGATTTGAAAGGAGTAAGCTCGTCCGGTTGCGTTATCATCGCAAAGTTCCATATAACAATCCTCAAGAATCAATAAAATGAAGGGCGCCTCAATGCCCACATCTTCAGCTCGGTTGAATATAAACAATAAATTCGCTTTCAAAATCCCATAAGCGGGTCTCCAACGATCATCCTATAAACAAATGTCTATAAAACCCACGCATTCACTTTTCGAAATCAGTGGATACTCGAAAACGAGTTAATAGAACAGAAGGAGAGCATAATACATTCACATATTTCAAACTCAGAGGTGATTCTATACTATTCAGCACCGATAGCATTGTATTTGATAGTGGGGGGATGTGAGGGGAAAGATGAGATTCGTATGCATCCTCATTTTATGGGAAGAGATTCAGGTCATTCTCGGATGGTATGGATTCGAGAGGATTATAGAAAGATGTCAAACAAGGGAATCTGCTAATAGTTAACATTAATAAAGAAAAGGAAACGATGGTCGTGGTGGAATTCGACGAAGTTTGCTGGATGAGTGGACAGAAGAAGACCACTCTGCCAAAAAAAAAAAGATTTTTTTTCCTTACGCGAAGAAATGTTTTGATTCAGCGAAAACCACCTCAAATGAATAAAATGAACGACGAAGCACAACGGGCAACTAACCAGTAAAATGAAGAGCGGTCCTGAAGTACGGCAATCATAACTCGGATCCGAACAAAGTTCGGCCAATGCCCTCCCGTTCGCTAACATTCAATTCTCTATCAACGAACCACAAATGCTTCAATGATACACACGACAATCTGAAATAAACTTTACTTACGACAGAAACGTTACAATATTGGAAAATTTATTTTTCCGAACGAGAAATGGAACAAAATTTGCTTCAAACTCTATCAAAGTAGGGTGATGATGAAAATTGTGAAGATAGATGAGGAAGGAGGGAGAAAATAATGAGGGTATTTGCTTCTTCGTTTTGTTGAGTTTATGAGAAGCTCTCCCTTCTCTCGTTCAGCTCCTCCTCCTCTCTTTTGAATTCAATTCTTCAGTTATTCAGAGAATGAACAAAGCTTATGTTCTATAAAGGGCCTATAAAGGGCCTCTAAATAACTATTATGTCAAAGAAACGGTTGTTGTTCTTCAAAAATGGCTAGAGCCATTCAATTAATGTAAAAACGTTGGTGACTATTCACCTGCAGAATGCTGCTTATCAACTTGACTTTCCACCATAATGGAAGAGAGTTTAGTCTTTGCTGGTGCTGTACCCACTTGATAAGACCAGCAAAGTTCCCTACTGACAGCTTTTATTGAGCAGTAAACGACCATTAAATACTTCGAAAAACTTTGAAACAACTATTCACGTGGGATTGTTTGGTGGGAAAAAGTGAGAGGAAAAAGGAATATACGGCGCTATATGGCTCAAAAACTACAGTGACAAAGAAAGTTGCATCGATTCCACCCCACCCTCCTTCCTCATCACAAATATCAATGCATGGAGGAAGGTTCCCAGATATTTTTTTTATCAGTTGATGCATTCTCCGCATCGATGAAATGAAGTACGAATACTCTTCAAATTTCTGACTCATATCAGTGATAAACTCTCACTCATATCGTGAAATTATTGTAAGATCGTTGCCTCCTTCGATTATTGTTAAGGTAAGCAGTGTTGCGTAATTAACGGAGCAAACAAAGAGAAATCAAGCAACCCAATAAGCACTACATCGTTCGAACGCTGAAAAAAAGGAGAGCGCTTGAAGGGGAGAGGACGTAACATTCTTCGATAACAACCCTTTGCTAAATTCCTACAGAAGATGATTGAATTTGCGAAGGCGCAAATGACTAAGCACGAAGGACACAAGCCATAGAAATCGACACAAAAAACTCGCTCGGGCCCTAGCCCAGAAACCCCATAAATGAACAAGAAAAATTCCATCACAAATTCGGTTGACGCATTTAGCCACAAAGAGGGAGACGGAGAGAGACCGCTCGCGTTCATAACGAGCGACGCGGCTGAGTCTATCATTAATTCGGTGCAAAAAAAAAAAGTGTGAATAAATTCGACAAAGTATCATAAAGATTCGAAGCTGTAAGAGTGGATATGAATGCATCCAAAAGAGCATTAAAAGCTCCATCGGAGTCAATTATAACCTCACACAAAACACTACCTTAGTTATTTAATATCCAATTCTTATAGGGACTTACAATTGACACGTATTGCACATTCGCCTCTCTACGATGAAGATCATCCAGTCTTTGACGTTATCAACTGCGAAATGATCCATCGACTAAGCAGAAAGCCATATCGGATGGGGCTGATGAGGGTGGTCTTCAGTAGATATTCAAATATACTACCCTCTACAATAATCTCCATTGACCTATACACCGAGGATATCAGGCTAATTGATCGGTAATTCTGAACGCTAGGTGGAGGGGACTTTTTTTTTTAGTAAAGGAGTGATGACAGCAGTTTTTCAAGTGGATGGGATGAAGGAGCAGGAGATACTCAGTTCGAAAGTTCGACAAAGAGGACCTGAGGTAGTGCTTACGGTACGCTTTATGAAGGAAGAAGTCCGTTCCATTGATGCATCGCTAAAAAAGTCTCATCGCTTACTCCATCTGGGGTAAGGGAAATCTTATTGCTTAATTTATCTATAGCGTTTCTGAGAGATTCTACAGTCACATTCACTGCGGCCAGCCGTCCTCACCATCAGGTGAGATGCAGGGAGAGGGTGCGTTCTCGGCGAGCGATGCCACCTGAACAATTCAATTATGAAATCGTCGCAATAAATCTCATAATATAGCCTAAGAAATCGAGATTTGAAGGTCGAGGCTAAGAAAATTTCAAAGAGCATTAAATGCTGCCTCAGAATCAAACATAACCTCAAATCACACTTAAGCTTCTATAGAATCCATTGCTAGTATGACGTTTTGGAAGTCAACAGAAAGCGTTTTTTTTTTGCACTTTTCTGCACACTCCTTCGTCTCTGTAACGTTAAACACAATTGTGGGCATCGTTTCTTCGCATAAGAAAAGCCTTTTAGCCACCAACAAGTGACATAAACATAGATGGCATGCAATTCGTTTCAGCCCTCCAAGATATTTGCATGATGCATCACGGAAACGCAATACCATCACGAGGAAATCCGATCGACTTTCAATGTACTTGCTATATTGAGGATCGATCTTTGAAGAGGCATCCTCTGCAATATTGCAAAAGAGTTCATTTCTTCGCAAAGAATGTGTTAAAACATTACGAATATCATCAGAGTTCCTTAGTAACGCAAAGGCTTCGACAGTTGTCGTCATAAATGAGTGGAAGTAGATTCGAGAGATATTGATAAAGAAGGCAACATCTAGCAGACCAGAAGAAATAGTGCAATGCAACAAATGAGACGTTGTGCTATAAGATGGAGATTCTGGGTGCTGGTGAAACAACATCGATTCAATGAGTGCTGCGATCTCGTTCCCCTTCAACATGTATATAATTCATTTGTTAGAAGTATATTATCATATGTTCTTCTGTATATGATAGACTTGCACTATTTATGCTGTCTTATTATATTTGAGATTTCAAAAACTAACCACCGATATTTTGCAAGAAATTCATCGTTATGTGATCAAAGAAAATATTGGGTTTTAAAGGAATTGCGGATATAACATTGATGTTGATAGAAGATCCTATCCGGTGGGAACTTCAACCAGGAGACATACTCACATATAGAAACTCGCAATGTGATCGTCATATACAAAGACAACGTCAGTGCAGAGAATGCGTCAAATTACAGACCTGTTATATATTGCTAATTGCGTTGCTTGCTGGATTTCTTCAATTATTGTAGTTGCACCACAACATTATACTGCAGCAAAACCGGAAATTTTGTGTTTTTAGCATGAATTTTATAAATGGTTTCTAATATGGGGTTTTTTAATTGAAAGTATGGATAAAATGAACTTCGAAGAAGAAAATGCCGTTCAACCTGACTTGAGGATTGTTGACTCAGTGGTGACATAAACATCGCTGAGGAAAATACCTCGACTTTAGTTTTTCAGCTCGAAGAAATGTTTAAGAAGAAACAACGGGTACAACATTTCATCAGCCGGATCGTCCCGGTGTTCGTCGGTTGCTGGTGTTGCTGTCGCGATGGAGTTTGAAGACAGATTCGATTTCCGTCGATTTCAACGGGAATCGAATCTCGAAGGCAGTTGCTACCGCAAGTTTGTTCTTATCGTTAGCCATTAGTTTGCTGCTGGGCCGATTCTCCTATTCCTTACTCAGATTCTGGTGGCAGTGGACGGTAATCCGCAGATAGCCGAGATGTCACGAGGAGCATAAAGAATTGTGATGCAATATGTCCAGCTAGCACCTGTAAGAGTTCCGCATCTTGCCCACTCGTTCTATTTCCATTCTTATCATTTTATAGCAGAGTGAATTCGGCGAGTCTCACGTCCCTCTGCACCGCTATGTCTTATTTACTCGAAAAACACGTTATACTGCGGGACTCACTTCTCGTATCACCTCCGAATCGAGCCTGGTGCATTATCAACTATTTTTTGTCCCTTAGCAGCGACACCGAACTATATACCTGAACGTTCCTGGCGAAAACATGTCTTTTCGACAACAGAAGCAGCTTCTATATCCAACATGCTGCATCCCAACTGAATGGTCCATCAAGAGCGCTGCTTCTCGAAGACAGATAACCAGCTGCACGTCTAAGTAAACCAAAATAGTCATTGAAGGAAATACACTAAGAATGACAGGGTCTGCGTGCTTCGAATGGGCGCACTTATTGTACTGCTTGCATGAACTCGCTTGGACACTATATTACGTGAGTGGTGCAGCCGAACGAGCATGACGAAGTGCACAAAACATTTCAAAGGTTTAATCAAACGACTTTCTTTGGTTGCTCGCAAGATTTGATGCTCCGAATTTCTTATTTGCAAACGACTAACACAAGTATTCGTGTTGCTTCATGGAAAAGAACTGTCAATATTTCGAATGAAATTCAATGAAACCAACGAGAACTTCTTGAATAGATGACTGATTCCCCTTGCAGAAATCCCTCACGTATTCATTCCTTCAAAAAGCCATAATCCACAAAACGGTGTGGTGTTTTCCTGATGTGCCGAACCAATGCCATCATGTCCGCACACCATCCCTCCCCCGCACCTTTTGAACTTTGGACACATTTCTCGTGTATTAAACGAGATGATTTCGAATATAATAACAGACTTCAACTTCGACTTTTCAGATTTGCAAAAAACCGCTGTAGATTTATGTGAACACGATGCGGCGTAATAGTATTTATTTATTTTATTTATTTATTTATTTCATCATCACTGGNCAGTACGAACACAATAAAGGCTGCCCCCTGATAAACCGAATGAGATATGCCAGGACCATATGCCAGGAAAAGAGTGGCTCGAGAATACTTCGTTGCCATATACCACTACTTATTTCGAATCACTTAGATAGCCTCCGATAAAAGAGGTCCTCAGATGACAACTCTGTTTATTCCTGGCAAAAGGTTTCACAAATGTCCGCATATCATCCCTCCCCCGCATTGAAAGCATGGCAAATCTTCCCAGACTCACTTAAAAACTCCAAGGTATTAGCCCGAAGCACGATTTGCAGCTACTTGAAGTTTGCTACAATCGGTTCCATCCAAGAACAACAAAACAACACTGTCACTGCAACAGCAATACGAACCGTTTCCATTCCCGTTAATTCAGCACCACTGGCCATTCTATGGTATGGCATTGGTCAACATCATAATGCGAGCAGCAGGCCATAATCGACGAGATTCCCCTTTCGGCTGCCGTATTCTCGTTCTTCCTTTTCTTACTGCCTTTATATATGAACTCACTCCCCATCACCTTCTCCTCTCCCCTCAACACAAACAAACAGAAGCGACGGAAATCAGAACTTGCCCGGGAATAGTTTGCATAGTTTCTTTCGATGGGAATAACCAACCATCCCCTTCCAATCCTTTGACTTCTTCAGTGCTTTATTTTTTTTTTAAATATAACCACGGCTCAAACTTTTTGTAATAGTTTTGCTTCTATTTTGTTGTTTATCCTTTTTCCGACATAACATGGCACCTCCATGTTTAACCTGTTTGGGTCCATTTCGTTACGAACATCGTTCAGTAATTTGCCGCTGGGAGAAATTTTCTGCTATCTGTTGCTCGTTAATTAGATATGTGACACTCGATTCTTCTCATCAATTCGACAATCACAAACAATCTATACTTCATTCCTTTACTAAGAAGAGAATCAGAACCTATCAACGTCATTAAGGTATGTGCGCACCTCTAAGAAAAACATGTGTACTTGCATATCTAAACCTGATGATGGACTAATTCATGGCGATAATATTTGCATGAATTATGCGTATTTCAGCTGATTCTCAGCTCGAGATTAGTTCGAGTCTTTACAAAAGATTTTTCAATTTTTCGCTAATATATTTACGTCTCTTACCATTTTGTCTGTACGAACTCGGAAACGATTCGCGCTTGTGACTGGATAAGATTGTAAACTTTGAGATAATATTTCTTAGTCTACGCATTTAGCGGTAGACAGCAAGAAACGCTCTCACACTAGAAAGAACACATTCCTCAGATGTTTGTATTCTTTCTGTTTCTGAATAATCGTGCTCACGATGTTATTATCATGGGAGTTTATGGAAAAGGTANATAGCAGATCTGGTCCCATCAAAGTTTTATTCAACAATCGGTACAACTGTTCATAAGTTTAATGCCAATATAAACTACGAGAAGCGCGACTAGTTTCACCGACATATACATAGAATAGCATCGCCCAAGCATTACAAGGCTTCTTTCGGCACAATGTTCCTGCAGTTTCATTCAGAAGATCTGCGGGTAATTATCTGGGGTCTAGATTGCTCTCCTTGTTGTCGTGAGTGAGGCTGTCACCATTACCTCCTCTCAAAAAATGCTTGATAAGGTGGAGTCATCTCTACTTGTGGTGTAAGCCAAATCTCATCGGGCGTAAACTTTGCTCTACACGACATCCCCTTCCGCACAGAACTTCAGTGTGCTCCAACCAACTATGCCGCATCTGACGCATATGTTTTAGGCAATCTATATGCATCTCCGCAGCCATTTCCTTATTTACATCGTCCTCTCCATAATTCATGTTCCATCCCCTCATAAGTGCATCAAAACGAGTGGTCTCATTGGCTCTACGGAATGTTATGTATTGCACGCAAACACATAACCTTTCAGATAGATTCAATGCCATCCACGTACATACTCCGAACAAACTTTCCCCATACAGCAAAAACCATCGATTTCACTGAGGTCGTTCAATACGGCGTTTATATCACCGACGAACTCCTTGTTTATATAGGCCTTACCATCCTGGATGACACCGTTTATGAAGTGGCACTTTCTGTTCGTTATGATCAACTTTGGTCGCTGCTTACTCAGCTCTTCTAGGACTTTTTGACTGGTCTGCAATTCCATGATTATGATGAGTACACACTTCTCCCTTGACATCACATAACTTCTCATATTTCCTTCTGATGTTTTCACTCAGAAATGTGCTAACAATGTTAGCGGTATGCACATCCCTGGCGTCCTTCATGTGCATTCCACACAATGACGTCAGTTTTGCCTTCTCAGATAAATATAACTCGTCACATTGTGTTTCAAGGAAGACGCACAAACTCACGTTATCGTTTCCGGATGTTTTTATAATCTTTGAGGCCGCTCATAAGCATTGAAAAAACGCATGTTGTGTCAACTTTTGCGGAAATGTTCTTCATATGTTATTATATTACTTATTCGTGCACTACAAAAAAAGCATGTTCTAGCAACTTTCATCGCATATTCCATCTTCATACGGATGTTCTTTTTTCTATTCATAACACATGAAACGATCCACCTACTCTGCTATAATGCACTATTTCCAAGGCTTATTATATCATACTCCGGTCGTTTCATTGAAACGATATAAACGCTGCAATGAATC
This sequence comes from Toxascaris leonina, assembly GCA_022844705.1. NCBI lineage: Eukaryota > Metazoa > Nematoda > Chromadorea > Rhabditida > Ascarididae > Toxascaris > Toxascaris leonina. The sequence goes on from JAARMF010005719.1 coordinate 9,609, forward strand.
AAGTATTTCATAACATAGTACGTTGTGCCACGCATTGCTTTGCTACAAAGAAGATACTCATTAAAATGTATTACATTATGGGTCGGACATGCTCTTGAACGCTTTACTACCAAAAATGTCCTATACCACACCTATTGCACAGTGGCACTTCAGCTTTTTGTGCCCTCAATACTTTCTTCTAACTGCTACACTTACTCAATCTAGATCAGGCGCATCGTCATTGACGTGCTAAATAGCAGACTTGAAATAATAGAGGAGGTGAACTGCTTTCAGTTATTACAATTTTTTATTTTACTTACACAACGAGAACGATGCCATTTTTTTCAGATTTTTAAAACTTCCTTTATGGCAATTCGAAGTGATTCTAAATCTCTCTTGCTTACCTGTGTCAGGCGAATCGCGAGAAACTTCAGGTTCGGTAAATCGTCGTCCGATAACTCATTCAATACATCAAACGACGCGTTCAATCCACTCGTCTCAAGAAGCCGCAATTTCCTTAGAAAACAAGGACGTGGCGATTACTCCACTGAACAATTTCTACAGGACGTGAACAAAAAATTACAAAAATTCCACTCAGCAACCTTCACGTTTCGTCTAAACTACCGAAGAGCCGAACAACGATAAAGCAACGAAGCCAACGTAATGAAAACTAGGATATATATTGAGTATCTTGTCGACTAGATCCTCTTCTTACAGAATATCTTGCAGCTGTGAGATCACAGACTCCTGGGGCTCATGAAGGCTCCTACGAGAATTATGGGCAATTTCATCTCTTCAAAGACTCATTTGTCGAGAACAACTCCCGTTACCCATGAAAAATCTTAGTGCCTTCAAATTTCGAGGATCGTCGGACAAACTTCAGGGGCGGTTGAATGATCTACGAGGGCTGCCGAACAACCTTCGGAAGCACCCGAACTAATTACTTCGGGAATCAGTATAAACGATAAGTGACTAGTTACAAAGAAACTTACTTGAATCGTTTAACAATCATCGCAAAAACTTCCGCAGTCACGAAATCATCGTAGCTCACATTCAAAGATTCGAGATCTGGACAACTGAAAATCCAAACAAGTGAGGAGGCGCGTTAAAGAAAGCTGACATAATACACATTTCTAGCAATTCAGCGTCTCGAATTATTCGACTGCAACTATTTATAACGATATTTCCTATGGAACTTATAGATGCTCATTTCTAGAAGACGCTTGTCTTGCTAGGATATGGCTCATTTTACAACAAAATTCGAGCCCTAATTTTAAGAATCTGAGGGCGAGTAAATCGAAACTGAAAATATTTTTGAAGCAACACGAATGCAGCCAAATATCAACGAAATATTCGTAAGTAGAAAATATTTGCCAACAAAATTTATGTGTTACGAAGACGCATTGCGACGTTACGATGCACATATACGAAGAAGTTTGTGCATTGAGATATCTTGAGAAGATTCTTTTTTTTTTT